>JAQNDB010003590.1:0-28505 GCA_029204045.2 Tillandsia leiboldiana
GGTTCGCGTGCCCCCTCAGCTGATCGGCTCGGCAACCCCTGTTTCATTATGGAGCACCCTTCTGTGGTCCCGTCTCTGCGGGGTCGCGCGATGGTGCCTATGCACAGAGAATGACGCGATCTAGCGCCGAGACGGCGGTATTCGCCTTCAGTCCCAGGCCCAGGTCCCTTGTCGACAGCGATTATCCCAGTGGTGGCAGGTTATGGTTCTAATACATGGAGTTCGCTCCAGGGCATGTTTGATACAGGTGCTACGCATTCATTCATTAGCGGATCATTTTGTCACGCACTCATGTATTATCTTGGAGGCCACGGCAAGTGGCGAGTCGAAGGCCTCTGAGTCGTCATCTATTACTTCCACTGGTGCTTATCCTTCCCGTGTGCAAGTGGGCGACTGGATTAATGCCCGTCCGGTTGCTCCGGCTCAAGAAGTTGGAGGCGTTCGACGTCATCTTGGGCATGGACTGGCTCTCGAAGTATCACACTGTGATCGACTGCAGGAGGAAGTTGGTCACTTTTCGGGAGCCGAGACAGGAGGAGGTTATCTATTGAGCTCATCAAAGCTCGTGCTTCGTTGCAACGGTGTCGGCAACGAGAGCGAGGAAGTTGGTCCATAGCGGTTGCCCGGCATTTTTGGTGACCGTGTGGAGGTGGACCGTGCGACTCCGATCATGGAGGAGTTATTGGTCGTGCGGGAGTTTCCTGATGTGTTTCCCGCGGAGTTCCCCGGGGATTGCCGCCGGATCGGGCGATTGAGTTCATCATAGACTTGATTCCGGGACGGCGCCGATCTCGAAGGCCCCGTATCGTCTATGGCGCCGGCAGAATTGAAGGAGTTGAGGGATCAGTTGCAGGATCTTCTCGACAAAGGGTTCAATTCGGCCAAGTGTATCGCCGTGGGGAGCCCCGGTATTATTTGTGCGCAAGAAGGAGGTTCTTTTCGACTCTGTGTGGATTATCGGGAGCTGAACAAGGGTTACCATAAAAACAAGTACCCGGTTATCCAGAATCGACGACTTGTTTGACCAATTGCAAGGGTCGCTGGTGTACTCCAAAATTGATCTCCAGTCCGGCTACCACCAGTTGAAAATCAAGCCGGAGGATGTTCAGAAAACGGCGTTTCGCACACGCTATGGTCACTACGAATACACGGTCATGCCTTTCGGGCTTACTAACGCCCCGGCGGCGTTCATGGATTTGATGAACCATGTGTTCAGGGAGTACTTGGACCGATTTGTCGTGGTCTTCATTGACGACATTTTGGTCTATTCGCGGAGCGACGAGGAGCACGCGGAGCATTTGCGGATAGTGCTTCAAATCCTTCGGGAGGAGAAGCTATTTGCAAGACTGAAGAAGTGCGAGTTTTGGCTCCGCGAGGTGGCTTTCCTCGGGCATATTATTTCTGAGGGGGGGATTTCAGTCGACCCGAAGAAAATTGAGGCGGTTAGGGATTGCCGCGCCCGACGAATGTCACGGAAGTCCGCAGTTTTGTGGGCTTGGCCGGGTATTATCGACGGTTCGTGGAGGGTTTCTCGAGGATTGTGACTCCACTTACTCGGCAGACGCAAAAGGGCGTCAAGTTCGTTTGGAGCGACGAATGCGACCGGGGTTTCATTGAATTGAAGAAAAGGTTGACGTCGGCTCCTATTCTCGCCTTACCGGTGCAGGGCGAGGACTTCGTGGTGTATAGTGACGCATCCTATCTGGGTCTGGGGTGTGTCCTGATGCAGGGCGGAAAAGTGATCGCTTATGCATCCCGCCAGTTGAAGGACCACGAAAGAACTATCCCATTCACGATTTGGAGTTGGCGGCGGTGATCTTCGCGCTGAAGTTGTGGAGGCACTACTTGTATGGTGCACATTGCGAGATCTACACCGACCACAAAAGCCTCAAGTACTTATTCACCCAGAAGGAGCTCATTTGCGGCAACGGCGGTGGTTGGAGCTGCTGAAGGATTATGATGTCGATATCCTTTATCACCCCGGCAAAGCAAACGTGGTCGCCGATGCACTAAGTAGAAAGACGGCGAGGAACCTCGCTATGGACGTCACGAATCAAACGCCGTTATGGTTGGACATGGGGCGGATGAACCTTGAGGTAGTCGCTCCCGAGGTGCCGGCCCTGATGATGGCGCTTATTATTCAGCCGACCTTGTTGGAGAGGATCAAGAATGTGCAGCCTTCCGACTCAAGTCTCCAAAAGGTGCGGCGTGACATCGAGGAGGGCAGAGGCGGCGATTTCCATGTACACGCCAATGGCACACTTCAGTTTCGGAACCGTTGGTGTGTGCCGGAAAATGAGGAGCTCCGCGAACTGATATTGCGAGAGGCGCATCGGTCACCTTATGCCGAGCACCCTGGTGGCACCAAGATGTACCACGAGTTGAAGATGCTCTATTGGTGGCCGGGGATGAAGACGAACATTGGGCGCTTCGTGGCAAAGTGCCTTACATGTCAACAGATAAAAGCGGAGCGTCGACTCCCGGTGGGGAAACTCCAAAGCTTGCCTATTCCCGTTTGGAAGTGGGAGGACATCTCTATGGACTTCATCGTCGGGTTGCCTCGCTCAACGGGAGGCCACGACTCGATCTGGGTGATCGTGGATCGTCTCACGAAGTCGGCACATTTCTTGCCGGTCCACACCACCTGGGCGGGAGAGAAGTTGGAACAGGTATATCTTGACGAGGTGGTGAGGCTGCACGGGGTGCCGAAGTCGATTGTATCGGACCGAGACCCCAAGTTCACCTCGCATTTCTGGAGGAATCTGCAGTAGGCCCTTGGCACACGGCTCGATTTTAGCACCGCTTTTCACCCTCAGACTGATGGTCAGACAGAGAGAACCATTCAGACCTTGGAGTACATGTTGTGGGCGTGTGTCATCGATTACAAGGGCGGTTGGTGCAAGTACTTGCCGATGGCCGAGTTCGCCTACAACAACAGTTATCACGCTAGTTTAGAGATGGCACCGTTCGAGGCTCTTTATGGACGGAAGTGTCGATCCCCTATCTATTGGAGTGATGTGGGCGAGCGCACGGAGTTCGGGCCGGACATTTTGCGGGAGGCGGAGGAGAAGGTCCGCCTTGCTCGCAAAAGATTGCTTACGGCGCAATCTCGGCAACAAAGCTACGCGGACAAGCGTCGGCGGGATTTGGAATTCGCGGTGGGCGACCGCGTCTTCTTGAAGGTTTCGGCCATGAGGGGCGTGAAGCGATTTGGAGTGCGGGGAAAACTAAGTCCCCGCTATATCGGCCCCTATGAGATATTGGAGCGTGTGGGAGCGGTGGCGTATCGGCTTGCATTGCCGCCGAAGTTGGCGGATGTACATAACGTCTTCCACGTCTCCAATCTCCGCAAATATGTACCCGATCCGGAGCATGCGATGCTATATGAGCCGCCGGAGCTTCAGGATGACTTGAGCTATGAGGAGTTCCCGGTGGCGATTATTGCTCGGGAGGTGCGCAAATTGAGAAACCGCGAGATTCCTTATGTCAGGGTCCGGTGGAGCAAACACGATGATCGCGAGGCCACGTGGGAACTTGAGGAAATGATGAGGGCGCACCATCCTCATCTCTTCGAGGAGATGAATTAGAGGTATGAATTTCGATTCGGTTGAATTGCGTTAAATTTAAATTTCGCGGACGAAATTGCTTAAGGGGGGAAGAATGTAGGATACCGAACTTCTAAAAGTAGAAGTTAGACATTAAGTAGAATATGCCCAATTAATTCAAAGAAATCCTAATTAGCCATAGGTAAAATGTGCAAGTTCAACTTTTAAATACCATATAGAAGTTACGGTAGGATATAGTAAGTCGGAAAAATTATTATATAAATAAAAATAAATAAAAATAGTGTAAGATACTATTTTTATTGGACTCATAGAAGCATAATATAGGTTGGAAATGACCTGCGCCGAAATCGGAGCGAAAACAGAAGATTTAATATTTTCTGTGAGAGACGGGGCAGATAAATTAGCAGAAAATGCACAGTGTCGGAAAATTCTGAGAAAATTACGGGAGCCTCGTAAATATGTTTTAAGGCCACAGAAAAAGTTTCGCGTTGATCGGATGCCGGATAGTGAGAACGGGCTCCGCCAACAGTGTTGAAAAATTCTGAGAAAATTACGGGAGCTTCGTAACTATGTTTTAAGGTTACAATAAAAGTTTCGCATCAATCCGATACCCGAGCAGTGAGAAAGGTACCTGACAGCGATTCTGGATACAGCGAGACTTTTGGTGACCCAAAAATAGCCCAAACTGAAATTTTAAATTCTTCGTGATAAATTAAGTTGAGATGAGCCTGCCTGTCAAATTTGAGTGCAAACGGACACTCAGAAGGACTCCGCAGGCAAGTATCAGATCAAATTGGATTAAATAGTAAATTACCACTATTGTAGGGGGGCTTTATGCAAAAACGCTAACTTTACCTTTCTTCTTCTTCTCCACCCGCACGCAAGCACCAGGAGCGGACCACTTTCCATGGAGAGCTCTCTCTCTCTCTCACCTTCTCCACTCACTCTCTCTCTCTAAATTTTCTTGCTCCAATGTGCACTAAATCGCGGAGCGATTTGCGGGAAGCCTAAGGCGAGCGAGGGCAAGCTCTTGAACCAAGAAAAGCTCGAAATCATGGCATTTTGAGGTGAGTTTCGCGGAAGATAAATTTGATTTTTGCCATATCTTTTTTGATCTATAATCTATATGATCTTAGGAGAATTCTTGTCGAAGAAATCGGCGAAAATCGTGGAGAAATCGTGATGAATGTGTAAATGAAACCTAAGGTTAAAAAAGGAGTTTTTGGATTTTCATGGGATTGATCTAATTTGAACCCATGAAAACTCAATTACTATGTAGAGAAACGCGTTGGCGAAGACGGATCGACATTCCGTCGAACGGCCGAAAAGTTAGAGCCGAAATACGCGCTCTAGGACTTTTGAGGCAAAAAGAGAAATAATGACATTAGTAATTTTGGTGGGGGATTTAAATGGAATCCTTCCATCATGGAGGGGTTTTGGGTAAACCCTTGACGATCCAGACCACAAATCGTGGAAGTTCGTCGTCTTTCGTCGGCGCTTTTGCGCGCACGTGAAAACACTAAGCATAGTGCTTGGAGGTTATTAATAGGCTGTTTTGGACTTGTTTAGGACATCCGACTTGAGGCGACCCTTGTGATCGAGACCGGTGCTCCCGTAGATTTTTTTCTTTTGGAGAGCCGAGCCGAGCCAAGGACCCGAGGTGGGTGGTGCTTTTACCGAAGCCGCTGGGCTTCTCTCTATGTCTTAGCCACTTACACTATTGCATATCGCACCATTGCATTGTAGGATAGTATGTATTGCCATCTTTATACTTTCCGGTTGATATAGATATTTAGCAAATGTTATGCTAATATGTTGGATTGGGAAAGATTGGGTCGATACCGAGGAATCCTATAGTGCGGATTGGGTGTTGGACTTGTGAGTCAACAATTGATGACGAGTGGCATATATGTAGAAATTGTGAACACCACACAATAAATGAACGAGTGGCATATGAAAGGTAGTGTAGGTAAACCTACCGTGACACATGTGAGACATAGGTTGTGTATTATCTATAGGGATCTCAGTTGCCATTAGCCTTATAGATAGGGTATCCTCGTGTGGAGAGGATTGGATCATGCTCATAGTCTGTTTTTGGCTGGTGGAGGTCGCTCCTCTACGGCCGCCTACTCCGGAGTTGGTCACGGGGCACGCCACCCCGAGGGACGGTAGGGTTCCGCAGACGCGTTCGATTGGTAGGTTGAGACATAGTCTCCCTCGTCGTGATTGTGAGCCATGGGCAACCTTCGGGTGTGCCGTGAGATTTGAGATGAAGTGTTAAAAACCACACTTCTTGAAAATGAGTTAAAGAACAAGTATGAAATAGTACTTCTTGGACATAGTGATATATTTGGATATCTCTCCCCTGAGCATGCATACATGTTTTTCCGTGTTGGGCATAGTAGTGTAGTTATTTACTGCATTTATAGTTTTCAGATATATCTTTCTATCTATCTATCTATCTATCTATCTGCTTTTGCCCTCTTGGACCTAGTGGGAAGACCGGTGGAGTCGGTGGCCGAACCCACTAGGAACTATGGACCATAGTTCTCACCCCACTATTATTACAGGGCCGAGTACAGGTACTCCCGGCGGGGATCGCGGTAAGGGCTTGGCGCCCTAGAGGCGTTGATAGCAGCCTCCCTACATCTATAGCTCCTGTCACCTTGTCTTTACATTTTGAGAGTAGATGTTGTATAGGGTGAGGACGTTTTGGATGTGATCTATGTATTATTCATATACTCGAATGGAATGGTTGTAATAGATAGAGTTTCTCTCTTTTGTTACTTGTATGTTTACTTTTATATACTCGTACCTTGCTCTTATGTTCTTGTTAGCACTGGTTGTGCTCTCGTTGTGATTGTGTATATCTAGAATTAATTCCTGGGTGATTCTTGTACATGATCTTGTCGCTTAGCCTTGGGCGGACAGGGGAGGTTCTGTCCGTTCGGCGTCTGTTCAGCGCGCCCGAACCATGCCAAATTGGTAGCAGTTCCGGGGTGTGACACTAGCCGGTCTCGGGTCCACGTCGTGTGGATAGGCTGAAAGTGGCCCGATTTCGTCAGACGGTCCACTATGACCCATATCGCGTCATGTCCATGTTGCGATCGCGGAAAACCGGTTACGAAGTGCATGGTAATCCATTCAATTTGGGCCACCAGAAGGTTTGCCTCAGGTCTTTGTACATCTTTGTACCTCCGGGATGCGCAGTGTAGAGGGCATTATGCGCTTCCGTTAGAATTTCTTTCCTCAATTCTGGCACATCGGGCACGCAAATTCATCCCCGGAACCTTATCACATTATCAGCGCCAATCGTAAAATCCCCACCTTGCTCCGAGGATATCCTGTCCCGCACCAGTTGTAGTTGCGTGTCCGTTGTTTGGCCTTCCAAGATCCTCTCGATCAGCGTAGGCTTCACCACCAAGACAAAAGTTTCGCAACCGCACCCGCTGGCACTACCTCCAGCCTCAATTGCGAGAACTCTGCAATTAGACGATCCTGTTGGGTAAGGGCGCTCAAGGCGTCGGCCACCACATTTGCCTTCCCGGGGTGGTAGTGGATGGACAAATCGTAGTCCTTTAGTAGTTCCAGCCATCGCCTTTGCCGTAAGTTCAGTTCCTTCTGTGTAAACATGTATTTGAGGCTCTGGTGATCGGAAAACACGTTGCAGTGCGCCCCATAGAGATAATGTCTGTAATGACACGACTTTTCTAGTGATATTTTACCCCCCTGCTAATAGAGTATAAGTTAGAGAAAATTAAATTATCGAGCTCTTTTGAGTTGACTAACACGCGGTGCGGGTATTTTTCAGTGATAGAGCTCGAAAAACGATGAACGACGGTGCAATCGGATCTAAAATCCGACTTACGGATCTCCCGGAATGGGGTTTTGAAGGTCGCCGTAACCGTGGGGTGCATCGGAATCCGTGCAAAAGATCTAGCACGCCTTTCGAGGAATCTTGGAATTATCTTGAGATTAGATATTTATTGTTAAATAATAAATATCCGAATATGGGATTTTTTCCTTTTTACGTACGTATGAAATAAAATAGAATAGAAGAAAATAAATTAATAATAAGAGGATAATTAAACCCCGTTTACCGGAAGGAAAAACCCTAGTTTAAAATATCGCCTCCTCAAACCCTTCCCTCTCGTGCGTACCGAAGACCAAAATAATAAAACCCTAGTTCGGAGAAGAGAAAAGAAAGGAGAACCCTAACCGGAGGAGAAAAGGAGGAAAGAAGGAGAAAGCGGAGGGACCCGATCGCCCCGATTGACGTGCCGGAGATCGGAGAACGAGACGCCATCATCTACGGGGAGTGGATCCGGATCCCCAACGCCGCAAAGGAACAAGATCGATTCTTTAATCCCGATAGATAGAGGTTAGCGATCGTTATTCCTTTTGTCGAATTAATCGGGGGTTTTTCGTGTTCTTTTAAGGTCAACTTATTCGGTACATTGATCACGGGTTTTCGATTTTGGTTTTTGATCAATGTTTTGTTCTTGTTCTTGATCGGGTTAATCGGTGGTTTATAATCGGTCTTTTGATCGGGATTCCGATCGATGTTTTCGTTGTTCGTCGATCAATGGTTTAGTCGTTAGATTTACCGCAGATTTGTTCGGGGGTTTTTGTGGGAGCATGGGGAGGTTAACGGGAGGCCGCCGCCGCTGTTGTTAAACGGGAGGCTGCCGCCGCCGTTATCATGTTCACGGGGTCGTCTCCGGAGTCGCACGGGAGTGAAATCGGAGAAGAAAACCGGAAAAAGGGGGCTTACTGTTCATTCCCGTACAGCGCGGTCCACGGGCCCGGGCGTGCACCCGGCGCACGCCCCACGGCGGGGAAGCCGCAGACCCGGTGCACGCCTCGCCCGTGCACCGGCCCTGCCCGCAAGCGCGGTCCACGCCCAGGCGTGCACCCGGTGCTGGCGTCGCGACCGGAAATGGTGAACCCGGCGCGCGCCCTTCCCCGTGCGCGGCTCGGCCCAGGATGCGCGGTTCACGCTTCCTGCGTTCACCCGGCGCATGCCGCGCAGCCGCCCAACGCGCAGACCCGGTCTACGCCTGCTCCGTGCACCACCCGTCAGCCCGAAGTTTGGTAGCTCAGTTTTGGTCCGTTTTTCCACCGTTTTGGGCGCCGTTTTCGCCGGTGGGATCACAGTTTCCGCCGTTTTCATGACGTGGCTACTCGGAGTCATCTAAGTCACCGTTTCGCCATGTCATGTGCTAGTTTTGTCGACGCTCCGCGCCTTGACAAAATCGTTGGGGTCGCGCCGTCGAGCCTTTTTCTTATCATTTTCGCTGTCGGGGTCTTCTTGGTTTAACCATTGACGTCCCGAGTTGGCTACCGGTTGAGATTTGGGTTTTGTTGGATTTCCGTTAGCGGTTCTGGGTTCCGATGGAGTTCGCGATGAAATAGTCGCGGTCTGGTTGTTGTTAGCCTTTGATGTTACCGGTTTGATATGAGTTTTCGGTTTTACTTGACGGTTTTGACTTGTTGGGTTTTTGATTGACGTCGCGGTCCTCTAGGCACAGTGATTTCGATTTTTGTGGGTTTATTGTTACAGTGGTTGGGACCACTGATTTTACCTGATTAGGGTAAGGTGTTAAATTGTGCTCTTGGTTATTTTAGTAGGCCGCGAGGAGTTCTGATTTGCTTAGGAGGGTCGCGGGCGCGGTCAGTTATCTTCATTCCAGGTGGGTACCCTTGCAATAAGTGCAACTAGTGCAATAAATGCACCACGTCATCGTAAAAAAATATGTTAATCTGTTTAATAAAGTAGATGAGGTGTTTCAATTGAATTAACCTTTCGCATGATTGTTTTACTAATCTGACTAACGCGGCTGAGGTCGCAACATTATTTTACACTCATATTGCTTACACGCACACCGGCGGCTTGGCCACCGCACAGGGTGTATTTTTCCGAAAAGATGGCACGTTGGCCTGTGTACCCCACGACTAGTGATGATGGGGACCCCTCAAGGGGAGGCGACTGCTACTTGGGCAGTGGAGGGGTTGGAGGCACCAAGAAAATGAGTACGGTATTCTAGGGTTGGTGCCCAGCTCGATTGGGTATTCTGGGGTTGGTTGTAGAGTCCTGTCGTTCCAATCCCTTTGTATACCTCCTTTTTATGACGGGATTGTTGGGAAATCTTTTCACTGTGTTTTCTCAATGGACTAGCCTGGACCGCGAGTATTTTTTCTGCGATGGAGCTCGAAAAACGGAGGACGGCAAAGCGAGCGGATTCGGATTCCGATGTACGGATCTCCCGGAATGGGGGTCAAAGCGTTTGCCATTGAGTGGTGCATCGGAATCCGTGCTAAGTGGCCGGCACGCTTTTCGAGGTGATCGGATGGGATCCTTCTACGAACGAACTTTTCATCTTTTTATGTCTCTGGATTATTTTATTTATTTTGTAGTACCTCGACCCTCCGGCTTTCCGTTTTGGGTCCTAGTTGAATCTTTTCAGTTGTTAGGGGGTGGTTGAAATTCGAGAATTTCTGGGCAGATCGTCGGGGCTCGCGGGTATTTTTAGGTGTTAGAGCTCGCGAAATGGAGAACGGTGGCGCGATCGAATACGAATTCCGACCCCGGGATCTCCCAGAATAAATTTTGGAAAGTTGCTAGCTGTTCCGGGTGCATCAGAAGGCGTGCGGACGATCGACACGCTTTTCGAGATAAATTGGACCATTGGTCCGCACCCAATCGATTTTATTCTTGAGTTGGGGATTTTTGGGTTTTTTCCCACTTCTCTTTGGTCGTGCGTTAGGTCTTTTTGAGTGGGAGCGGAAAACCCTAATCCACTTTTTCTCTCTTTCCAAGAAGGCGGCGTAGGGATCCAGGTGGAGAGACACGGAGAGGGAAGGAGAACGGCTCCCTCCGCGGTTGTGATCGAGCAAGGAGGCGAGGAGGGGACATTATTTTTCTTACTCCTTCTCCAACGAATCAAGGTGAGCGGTTCGGCTCTCCCCGGTTATTTTTCGTTATGAGGTTTTCCTTTTGTTGTTGTCGTGGGTAATACAAGGAGTTGAACGGGAGGCCGCCGCCGCCGTCGTTGAACGGGAGGCCGCCGTCGCCATTATCATGCCCACGGGGTCGTCGCCGGAGTCGCACGGGAGCGAAAACGGAGTTGAAATCGCGAAACCGGAGCCGCGGGGGGGCGAAAATAGGGTTTACTGTTCCCTTCCGTACGGCTTCAGGCCGTGCGGTCCACCAGGCCGCCCGTGCACCCGGCGCACGCCCACACGGCCAGGAGGGGCGGACCCGGCGCACGGGCGCGTGCACCAGCCCAGCCCAGGCTGGGCGGTGCACGCGCCAAGCGTGCACCCGGCGCACGCCCCCGCAGCCCGGCAGTGAGGACCCGGCTCACGGGCGCGTGCGCCAGCCCGGCCCAGGCCGCGCGGTGCACGTGCCAGGCGTGCACCCGGCGCTGCCGCCGCGGCAGGGGGCGCGTGAGCCCGGTGCTCGCTCTGTCGTGCACCGGCCCGGCCAATCCCGATTGGTGCACGCCCCCGGGGTGAGCCCGGTTTACGCTGCCGCTTCCTCTGAGCCGTGGACCCGGTCCACGCCTGGACCCGTGCACCAGACTTCAGAAAAGAGTCCAGAAGCTCCGTTTGTGCCCCGTTTCGCCCCGTTTTTCAGTGTTTTTGACCACGACGATGTTTTTTAACATTATTACTTACTGTAGCTTTTACGGGCACAGGGTGGGAGTGTTTTTAGCGGGAGTTCCGCACACCTTCTCCTTCGCGTTTCAGGTGGGTACCCCTTAGAATCTCTTTATGTGCAGTTTCATTGTTGCTAGGTTATTTTGTTAAGGGGTTTGGTGGGTGTTGTGGACCTCCGGATTTACGGCTGTCGCGGTAGAAGACCGGGCGGGCAGTTCGCCCTCCCCGAACAACGGTAGGGTTGTTCGGGGCACACTAGCGTTGGGGGACGGTGATCGACGTGACCTTTCAGAATTGGGAAGGTGGGTTTCTCGTTCGACAATCCAGGAGTCGGAAGTGAGGATAATTGGTAAGAGGAAAGTTCGACATGTGGAGTATTGTTAACTCCGGTAAAGGTTTGTATTTTATTATCTTTATAGTTATGGCGACTGTGGGTCGTTGTGGAGACTCTTCCATTGTCTTGGTTTCCGGAGTTATGTGAAAAGGTGTAAGATCGTAGTAAGTGCATGTTTACATTTGCTAACCCCCATTTATGCTTATGTTTTTATTATCACTACGTTTATGGCGACTAAGGGTCGCTGTGCTCGACGATACATCATGTTCTGGGAGATAGCCGAGGCAGGTGCTCTGTCTGGTTTACCGAGGTTGGTGCTCGGTCTGGTCGGCCGAGGTTGGTGCTCGGTCGAGGCTCGAGATTGCTACACGCACACCGGCGGTTTGGCCACCGCGAGGGTGTGCTTTTCTGAAAAAGTGGTACGTTGACCCGTGTACCCCACGTGATGGTGACGTAATGGGGGCCCCCGTAGGTGGGGGGTGTGAGCGGTGATGCCGAGGCGGGTGCTCGGCGGCCGAGGCAGGTGCTCGCCAGGGGTTTCCGAGGCAGGTGCTCGGCAGGGGTTTCCGAGGCAGGTGCTCGGTGTGGTTGCCGGGGGAGGTGCCCGGTTTCGTTTGCACAGGGTTCTTCACTGTTGGTTGCACATTGAGGAGGGTGGTTGCTTTGGTTTTTACCGTGGTCTGCCTTACTTTAGCCCTTATTGCTTTTATTATTATTATTTCTGGTCACTGACTTCCCACTCCGTGACAGGTTCGTCCAGGGGCGAGTGCTAGGACGTTGGTGAGGCCCCGTGAGCGATCTTCTGGCCCTTAGAGGCTACAGATACTATTTTCTTTACCTCCTTTGTTCATTTCATTACGCATTGTAGCTAGTTGTGGATCGCGATACCCCCGTGGGATCGATGTGGATGTTGGGCTATTCGATAACTCTTTTGGATGGGTGTTTTGTGCTTACTTCTTGGCTTGGCCGCTTTCAAACTACAAACGAGGAAAAAGGAAACTGTTGTGAAAACTGTTTTAAAAATATGGGTGCCGTGTGGGCACCGCTTTCAAATTCTGTGGATTTATTTGATTTCGAAATTAGTTTTATTAAACCTGGTGCCGGGTGGGCACCGATTTCAAATTCTGTGGATTTATGTGGTTTCGAAAATAGTTTTATTAAAACCTGATGTCGAGTGGGCATCGCTTTCAAAACCCTGTGGTTTTATCCTTTCGAAAATAGCCGGCCTCTTTATTACTTGCGGAAATTGATTGTATGTTGTTGAGAATGGTTGTATGTGATTGGCAATCGGTCTAGTGTGGTTAAAGGCATGGTTATGTGAACTTTGTAATCAGGACGCCGTGCATATACAAAGGAGACTCTGCCCGTTTGCAGAGTGAATTTGTATATGCGGCGGGTCTGGGCACGCACCGGGGGAGATTGGTTTCAAAAAAAAATATATATGGAAAATTTTGGGAGCATCGGTGGCTAACCTTCCGCGCGTAAAAACCCCTGGGGCGTGACAGATTAAGATGGTATCAGAGACTGAACTTTAACCACAATAGTCGGGGCCCAACATCCACGGGGTGCGATACACTAGCTACTGATGAATAAAGTGAACAGTGGGTAAATAAATACAACGCGAGTGCTCGTGGGGGAGGGAATAGTATAATTACTTTTAGGGCCAGCGTTGAGGTGTTACTGTAGTTTAATCTAGAAGTAACTGGTATGTTGCATGTGTTCAGATCATGGCCAGAACTAGATCTACTACCGAGGATGCAGGGGCGGACGCAGCGGCGCCGACAACGGCGGAGAATCAACTCCTGAGGCAACAGTTACCGGAGATGGCGGGGCAGTTGGCGACCCTTACGGATCATGTGCGCCAACTGACTCAGCAACAGCAGGCCGCTGCGACGGTGGTGGTGGCCCAGGGCCCTCCCACGGGGCCAACTGCACCGGCAACGGGACCGCCGGCGACGGAGGCCGAGGCGGGGGCTGCCCCTACTCGGGCCGCGGTGCCCGAAGTACCGTTAGCCCAACCGACGGTGCCAGAGGTGGCCCCTTCGGCAGCAGCAGTGGGACTGGCGCCGGCACCGACAGTCAGAGCTACTTCAGGGGAGACCGTGGTGCTGCCCACTCTCGCCGCGGCCGCTAACGCCACGGGGGAAGGGGCAACTCTACCGACCGAGCGGGACCGCGTGCGCGCCAACCTTGCCGACTTCAAGAAATACGACCCGCCAGTGTTTGAGGGGGAAACGACGGACCCCTGGGTCGTGGAGAAGTGGGTGGACACCATGGAGAAGCTGTTTGAGGATCTACTGATGGAGGACCACGAGCGGGTTCCCCTGGCTGTCCACTTTCTCGGGGGGAACACCCGAATGTGGTGGAGGACGGTACGCCCTGACTCTGCGAAGGGTACCACCCTCCCGTCGTGGACCACCTTTAAGCAACAGCTGCTCGGGGCGTTCTTCACCAGCAGCGTCAAGAAACAGCTTGAAGACGATCTCAACCACATCAAGCAGGGAACCCGAACCGTAATGGAGTATCAGCGGGAGTTCGTGAGGCTGGCGAACTGCGTCCCCTTTGTCATACGGGACGAGTCTCACAAGGCCACCCTCTTCGTGGATGGGCTTCGCAGCGATATCTTCCAGGTGGTGCAAGCGGCGGACTTGCACACCTTCCAGAAGGTAGTCGACCGGGCAACCATCGTGGAGCGCGGCTTCACCGTTACGCGCGCCCGGGGAGAAGGCCCTACTCAGCAGGAGGACAGGAAGCGGTCTCAGCCGTACTCGGGGGGAGGCTCTTCCAGTGGGAGCCGACCCTCTAAGCGGTGGAGATCCCAGCAGAGGTCCAGGGGTGCGCCGGGGGGAAGCCAACGATCGGATGACAGGCCTTGCGTGATCTGCGGTGGGGCACACCGGGTGACAGAATGCCCCAAGAGGCAAGACCACTGTTTCCGATGTGGGAAGCAAGGACACTTCCGTTTCAACTGCCCCACGAACCCAGGAGCAGCATCTTCGGCAGCTTCCACGCCAGCACCACAGCATGCGGGGCGAGGAAAAGCCCCGATGTCGTCGGCCCCCAGATTTCCGGCACCTCGATCAGCAGGGGAAGGGCCACCACAATCTGGAGGCAGGGTCTATTCGATGGCCTACCAGCAGGCAGACCCACCCGAGGACGTCGTGGCAGGTATTACTCTCTTTTCAGTTTACCGTGCTAGAACTCGTTTCGATACTGGAGCAACCCTCTCGTTTATGTCTTGTGATTTTGCACTGACTCAGGGTTTTGAGGAGAGACCCTTACCTAGTTTTTTTTTGTCTGTCCAAACCGCGGGGGGGACCCTTGGAGGCCCGCAACCTCGTTCCTTCCTGCCCAATAAGGATGGGGAGGCTCCCTTGCCCCTGGGATTTGGTAGTTATCCCATTGAAGGAGTATGATGTAGTACATGGGATGGATTGGCTCACGTGGTATCAAGCAGGATCGGTACGGTCGCGCAACTCTTGTCCTTGATGGTCGAGCCAACCCTATTAGAGAAATCCTGGAAGGTCAGAAGACAGGTGCACAGATACAGCCTATGCGAGACAAGACCCACCGGACCACGCGAGCGACTTTTCGACGAGTGCGAACGACACAGTACGTTTCGAGGGCGGAATTGCGTGCCCGAGCTGCCAGAGTTGAAGAAAGAGATACTGTCAAAGTCGCACTGCGCTCGCTGTGCGGCGCATCCAAGTGACACGATGATGTACGAGGACCTCGAGCAGAATTCTTTTGTTTTGTGAACTAACCAAAGGGGGATGTAACACAGTTCGCTGCTCGCTATTTTGATGGTTAACGAGTAGAGTTCGAACATCAGCGCCAGCGGGGAAAACTACAATCTCTACCTGTACCAGAGTGGAAATGGGAGTGAATCAGCATGGAATCCGTCACGGGTTTGTCTGCATCGCATCAAGGGCACGAGGCAGTTTGAGTCACAGTGGATCGACTGACGAAGTCGACTCTTTTCTCACCCATCCGTACGATGTGGACTAGAGACACTCGGCTGGTGTCAAACCGTTGGCAAAGTCTACAACGAGCCCTAGGGACTAAACCACACTTCAGCACGGCGTTGCACCCCCAGACCGACGGACAGTCCGAGCAAGTGAACTGGGCCCTCGAAGATGTGCTCCGAGCCTGCGTACGTGATTTGGGTAGTGGATGGTCACTACTTTTGAGCCTAGAGAGGACCTGAGCTTCGACGGAACACCGGTGCGGATCTTAGCACGAGAGGACAAAAAGGATTGCGCAACCGGACGATCCCCTATGTGAAGGTGCTGAGGAGCAACTAGGAAGAACGTGAAGCAACTTGGGAACTGGAGTCAAAGATGAGGGAGTGCTAACCAGATTTATTCGTTGTGGACCAGGGTTAAGTTTCGAGGACGAAACTTTTTTTTAGTGGTGAGTGATGTAGAGTCCTGTCGTTCCAATCCCTTTGTATACCTCCTTTTTATGACGGGATTGTTGGGAAATCTTTTCACTGTGTTTTCTCAATGGACTAGCCTGGACCGCGAGTATTTTTTCTGTGATGGAGCTCGAAAAACGGAGGACGGCAAAGCGAGCGGATTCGGATTCCGATGTACGGATCTCCCGGAATGGGGGTCAAAGCGTTTGCCATTGAGTGGTGCATCAGAATCCGTGCTAAGTGGCCGGCACGCTTTTCGAGGTGATCGGATGGGATCCTTCTACGAACGGACTTTTCATCTTTTTATGTCACTGGATTATTTTATTTATTTTGTAGTACCTCGACCCTCCGGCTTTCCGTTTTGGGTCCTAGTTGAATCTTTTCAGTTGTTAGGGGGGGGTTGAAATTCGAGAATTTCTGGGCAGATCGTCGGGGCTCGCGGGTATTTTTAGGTGTTAGAGCTCGCGAAATGGAGAACGGTGGCGCGATCGGATTCGAATTCCGACCCCGGGATCTCCCAGAATAAATTTTGGAAAGTTGCTAGCTGTTCCGGGTGCATCAGAAGGCGTGCGGACGATCGGCACGCTTTTCGAGATAAATTGGACCATTGGTCCGCACCCAATTGATTTTATTCTTGAGTTGGGGATTTTTGGGTTTTTTCCCACTTCTCTTTGGTCGTGCGTTAGGTCTTTTTGAGTGGGAGCGGAAAACCCTAATCCACTTTTTCTCTCTTTCCAAGAAGGCGGCGTAGGGATCCAGGCGGAGAGACACGGAGAGGGAAGGAGAACGGCTCCCTTCCGCGGTTGTGATCGAGCAAGGAGGCGAGGAGGGGACATTATTTTTCTTACTCCTTCTCCAACGAATCAAGGTGAGCGGTTCGGCTCTCCCCAGTTATTTTTCGTTATGAGGTTTTCCTTTTGTTGTTGTCGTGGGTAATACAAGGAGTTGAACGGGAGGCCGCCGCCGCCGTCGTTGAACGGGAGGCCGCCGCCGCCGTTATCATGCGCACGGGGTCGTCGCCGGAGTCGCACGGGAGCAAAAACGGAGTTGAAATCGCGAAACGGGAGCCGCGGGGGGGCGAAAATAGGGTTTACTGTTCCCTTCCATACGGCTTCAGGCCGCGCGGTCCACCAGGCCGCCCGTGCACCCGGCGCACGCCCACACGGCCAGGAGGGGCGGACCCGGCGCACGGGCGCGTGCACCAGCCCAGCCCAGGCTGCGCGGTGCACGCGCCAAGCGTGCACCCGGCGCACGCCCCCGCAGCCCGGCAGTGAGGACCCGGCTCACGGGCGCGTGCGCCAGCCCGGCCCAGGCCGCGCGGTGCACGCGCCAGGCGTGCACCCGGCGCTGCCGCCGCGGCAGGGGGCGCGTGAGCCCGGTGCGCGCTCTGTCGTGCACCGGCCCGGCCCATCCCGATTGGTGCACGCCGCCGGTGTGAGCCCGGTTTACGCTGCCGCTTTCTCTGAGCCGTGGACCCGGTCCACGCCTGGACCCGTGCACCAGACTTCAGAAAAGAGTCCAGAAGCTCCGTTTGTGGCCCGTTTCGCCCCGTTTTTTAGTGTTTTTGACCACGACGATGTTTTTTAACATTATTACTTACTGTAGCTTTTTCGGGAATAGGGTGGGAGTGTTTTTAGCGGGAGTTCCGCACACCTTCTCCTTCGCGTTTCAGGTGGGTACCCTTTAGAATCTCTTTGTGTGCAGTTTCATTGTTGCTAGGTTATTTTGTTAAGGGGTTTGTGTTGGGTTATATGTAATAGGGATCTAAATAGGGGAAAAAACACCTAGAGGGGGGTGAATAGGTGTAAACATATAAACACTCAAAAATCGTTGCGATAAAAACCCAATGCGGAAATAAAAAATAACTCGCAAGATTTTTACGTGGAAAACTCCATCACCGGAGTAAAAAACCACGGGACCGATAACACGGCGAAATCCACTAGAATTAAAACACGTACAAGGTGATTTACCGTACACACTTACGACTCAACCTTTTCCATACGCTCCTAGAGGATCTTCTCCGCTCGCTCCATGACGCTTCTCGAATCCACGATCTGCGCCCAACGCCGAATCCACGGCGTCCAACGTCGAATCCACGACGTCCGACCGAGTCCACGGTCTTCACCCAATAGCACCCTTCAAATCCACGAATGTGCCTCGCTCCGAATCCACGAGAGCGGTTGAACCTTGAATCCAAAAGGACACGCGAATCCACGCGCCGATTTTTGGGGTAAATCGTTGTTTTTGGTGGTGATGATCCGCCGAATACTTAGATCAAAGATAGATCGGAAATACCATCTAAGTATTCATTAGTTTGATTCAACTCAAGATGTGAGTATGAAAACCTAGAATCAAACTAATCAATATAGATGAAGAAACATAGAGTATTCTCTAATGATTTCCCTTCTTCTCTATATGTGGATCTAGAGCCGTATAAAATAAGATATGAATATGACGGCTATTTCCCTTTTTTTTTTTAGAAAAGGAGTCATAGGGTCTATTTATAGGTTAGAAACCCTAGGAAGGAGATAAGAATCAAAAACCTACCATTTCTGGAAATTTTACGGACGGCGATCCGGATCGGATTAGCTGTGATCCGGATCGTCGTAACGAGTCAGGTAGTTCAAGAAAAACGAAGGTTCGGGATCCGGATCGAAGTGCTTGATCCGGATCGTTCATACAGTTCACCAAACATCAACGTTCGGGATCCGGATTGCGAAGCCTGATCCGGATCGTTCAAAGAAAATGGTAAACTCAGTGTTCGGGATCCGGATCAAGAGAGGCTATGATCCGGATTGAACTGGTGTATGAACGAACCACCTTCGGGATCCGGATTGAACAACCTGATCCGGATCCTGAACATGTCCCAAGTCCAGTTTTTTATTTTTATGCAATGAAAGATTCTTCCAAGTGTTTCTACACTACAAGAAGTATTCGGATCACACAAAATCTTTAGTTAAACATACCTGATCCTTTTGAATTCTTCTTTCTTGAGATTGAGTTAAATGATCCAACTTTCTTCACCTTCAATCTTCAAGACTTGAAACTTTCACGAAACTACGCCAACTCAAATTCCGTAACAATCTCCCCCTTTGGCGGTTTCGTGACAAAACACAGATCCACTAAAGAAAATTCAAAAAGATATTTTTGTTGCTATCACCATACAACAAAAATTTACAATGGAGATCCAAAATAAAATAAATGAGTTAAACTCCTAAAACAGACTCTAGACTTAGACATCTGTACTCTCTGCAAAAGAAATCATTCATGACATTTATACATTCAGATATGTAAACTGATCATAGTTAAAACACCAACATATCTTCTATGCAATCAAAAATCAAATGTCATGTTAGTGAACATCAACTTGTTAGTTATATTACATGCCCAAATAGTTAGTTGAATAGTTAGTCGAGGCATGCATTCAAACAAATGAAAACCAAAAGTTGAAGTTCTACTTACCTTTCAAGTTGAGGTTATACTTACCTCGATGTTCGCACATTCACATCATCATTGTTCAAGTAAACTCTAAACTCTCTCCCCCTTTTTGTCACAAACAAAGCCAAAATCACAAAAATTTAAGGAGAGTCAAGAAGTTTCAAAAATTTGTTCCTAAAAGTAAGAACTAGAACTAAGAGTGAGTCCTAAAAACTGAACAAGGTTAAAGCCTGCACAAAAATTGTTAGAGCAAAAATTAATTATCGGAGTCTGAATCCTCAGACGCACTATATCCCATCTTAGCGAACATGTTCTTGATCAATTTCTTCATCGAATTTACTTTCTTGGTCAATGTAATTTGGGATGCGGTTATGATCTCGAGTTCTTCAGACATTCGGCTTTGTTCTTTGGTTATTCGCTCTTGCTCAAGAGATAGGCGCTGTTGTTGCTTGAAGATCGAAGTTACTGATGCGTCTTCATCCGCGCCAGGTGCTTGTTGAGACGGTGAGGCCGAGGTGCCGACACAAGGTTTCTTACCAGTGGACGGTGTCGGAGTAACATGTGGTAATTTGTGAAGTGACTTCACAACGGTGGACTCATCGATCATACCCAAACATTGATGATAAGTCGGTGAAGTAATATCAACCTGAAATTTCTTCAAGATCCTCATTATAATCAGTGAAAATGGAATTCTTTTTGTGGGATGAGGGTGCTCAACATATCTTGTCATTCTATTCCAAATAATGTATGGAATGTTGATATTCAATCCCATTGCCTCAGACGGATGCCCTAAGAGATACAAAAATAGCATTCGATCCCATCTCAAGACTTTCGTCTACAAATTTGGAAGGATATTGTAACAGGTGATGAAGTTTAGGAATCGGTACTCAAGACGAAGTTCTTTGGATCTGATCGATTTCTCCGTTGATTGCGTTCCTTCCAAACAAATTCCCTTTATAACCATTTGCCACAAAGTGTTCGTCAAAACCTTTCCCTTCAAGTAATTAACTCCTGTCTTGCTGGCAGACATTCCCAAAACCTCGCCAATCAATTGTGGAGTAATTTTGAATCTTGTGCCTTGGATATTCGTGTAAAATTCCATTGGACCGTTTTCAATTTCTCGAAGGTGCCGTGCATTTGTATAGAAGGCCCTTACATGATGCAGACAGTATCCAAGCACTTCTGGAAATCGACAAACTTGAATAAGATTTGCTTGTTCAATCAGAACGCCAAACTCAGGGGAGTGATCTCGTAGAGCCTCAATATTAACATGCCTCTCACCAATAGATTCACGATTCTCAAATGCCCTTAGGCGATCCGCATTAACGAACACTTGTTCCTCACGAGGTGGAGAATCCGAAATAATCGGTTCGTTAGACATGAAACCTCGTGCTCGTCCAAACCGTCGAGCAAGTCGTTTCCTTTTCACCGAGATGGTTGGTGCAGTCATAGGTGCTTTACCTTTGTCCATGGGTGCTTTTTCTTTCAATGCATCGGGCATTGATTCATCATCATCTGTTAATTCAGTCCAATCTATCTCTTGACAATCTACTTCTACTTCTGTGTCGCTGATCATATGAAACTCACCTTTTTGTTGTGTTTTCTTAGCTCTCTTTAATTTGTTTGTGGCCCGAGTGTGCACCATAGTGACCAATAAAAGAATGATCCATGAGAATCCCATTGATCCAAGTGCCTTAAAAAGATTGAAATCCTGTGAGCAACAACTCAAGAACACGAAAAAATTGTTAATTTTCAAAGATTTGAAAAATTGTACCCAAACAATCATTATCGTGTAGAGAGACTAAAAATCAAATTAGTTTTGTAAAAGAGATTTTTAAACACAGATCAATTGCATGATTTTCGAAAATCCTTATTATATGCCCTAAAACCGAAATTTTAGAAATCGAAGCCTAAAAATCCGTTAATCAGGAGAATACCTAGCGTATAATCAAAACTAATCTACCCAGAGTTCTTATTTCAAAAGAAATTTGATCAAAAACCATCTACAAACAAAATTGATCCAAGAAATTCATCACGTTTGAGGAGGAAAAGAGAAAAACGGTGAAAAACCGAGATTTTGATCAATAAAACTTACTTGGAGTTGAAGAACTTGAGTTTGAAAGCTTCCAAGAAGGATGAAATCTAGAGAGAGAGGCTCTGGAAACTTTGGAACAAAAGATTGGAGTAAAAGAAATCAAAACCCTTTTGTTCTTTATAAAAACCTAGCCGCGATCCGGATCAGACCATGCTTGCGATCCGGATCGGCTACCCGCAGTGAGAAACTGCGTTCGGGATCCGGATCGGCAGGTCCAATCCGGATCGTCAGCCCGCAGAAGAATACCTGCGTTCGGGATCCGGATCATCTTGCCCGATCCGGATCGGCTCCAACTTTTTCTTTAGAAAATTTCAGAGAAATTCAAGAAAAACCAGAAAAAGATTGTAAGCACAAATGTGTATCAACTTTAAACAAAAATCATCGTTTCATACAACAAGAATTAGATTATGCCAAATCTATCAATAATATCCAAAATGAAACGAGAATTTACAAAATTAAATCCCTTAAAGTTGAACACCTTCAATTACATCTAATTTGATCTTATGAGTAATGCCTTTATCAAATCATCAATTCTGTAAAGAAAATGAAATACAAAGATCAATAGATGTTTGAAATCCCAAATATAGTAGATAATGTATCTAGACAATCTGTTGAAGAGAGTGGCTCTTTGAGCATCTTTCTTTAAAAACCCACCTTATACCAACCTTGAAATTTGACGGAGTCAAGTATTTCAACATGCATTTTTCTTAATCAAAAATTGAACAACCATGCTTGGTATACATGTGATAGCTGCACACAATACTCGGACGACCGAGGTGGTAGCTCTTTCCTCCATGTGGTGGTAGTTTTCACACTCCTCATTGGGATGTAACTCTTTCCACATCTTTTGAGCATTTTACTTTTCTTTGACTCCCCCTCAATTGGCTATCAATTATTTAAGATATAAAGTATTCAACCAAAAATTGATCTCGATTTCATACTCGACTAAGCAGTCAAATAAGATAATAACTATACCAAGAGATCATTGAGAGAGAGAAATTGACTTTGATCACTCAGAAGATGATTTAATTAGCATAAATGATCATTGCAACAGTGAAATATTATGATGGCAAAAGCATAATAAATTTCTAAATGTGCGAAAAGATGCAATTAAAGTCAATTATGATCTATGCTCAATTAATGTCCTATGTACAAACATAGATAATGAACAAAACAAAACAAAAAACAAACAAAACCTATTCTAAGCAAAGGTTTCAAAAAGAAGTTTATTTCAAGGAAAGCATTCCAATTGCTTTTCGCAAATGAATAAAACGTTTTTGATCCAAAGGTTTTGTTAGAATGTCAGCTAATTGATCCTCAGTTGAAATATATGAAAGTTGAAGAGTATTTGATTCAACTAGCTCTCTAAGAAAATGATATCTAAGTTCAATATGTTTTGTTCTAGAGTGCAACACAGGGTTTTTAGAAATGTTAATTGCACTTGTGTTGTCACAAAGAGTTGTTACCGAAGATGCTGAAATCCGGAAGTCGCTCAACACACTTTTCATCCAAATGAGTTGGGTTGAACAACTACCCGCTGAAATGTATTCCGCTTCGGCAGTCGAGAGTGCTATGCAATTCTGCTTTTTACTGTGCCATGCAACAAGGCAATGGCCAAGATAGAAGCATGCACCACTCGTGCTTTTCTGATCATCCACTGATCCTGCCCAATCGGCATCTGAGTATCCAACAATATCCAAACTTGTTCCCATAGATACCAAATTCCGAAATTAATTGATCCTTTGATATACCGGATGATCCTTTTCCACCGCTTTCAGGTGAACCTCCTTTGGTGCAGATTGATATCTCGCGCAGATCCCAACACCAAAAGATATATCCGGGCGACTAGCCGTGAGGTAAAGTAGACTTCCAATCATACTTCGATACAGTTTCTCGTCTACATTCTCACTTTGTGATTCACTTCCAAGTCCCTTGTGGCTAGTTCCCATTGGAGTCGGAAAATCCTTCGAATTTTCTAAGTCAAACTTTTTAACCAACTCCATTGCATACTTGGATTGGCTCAAGTGAATACCTTCATCATTTTGTTTAATTTGCAATCCAAGGAAATAAGTCAATTCGCCCATCATGAAACATCTCAAATTCGCTTTTCCATGGTCTCCGCGAATTTAGAAGCCATCATTATCTCTTGTTGCGCCAAATACAATGTCATCGACATAGATTTGTGCTACAATGAAATGGCTTTGATAATGCTTCACAAAGAGAGTCCTATTCAGCTCCCCCTCGAGTGTAGCCCTTCTCCAAAAGGTGCTTTGTCAACCTTTCGTACCATGCTCGCGGTGCTTGTTTCAGACCGTAAAGAGCCTTTTTCAAACGAAAAAACATGGTTAGGTTGTTTATGGTCTACAAAACCTTTCGGTTGAGCCACATAAACTTCCTCATTTAAAAACCCATTTAGAAATGCGCTCTTAACGTCCATTTGAAATAATTTGATTTGTAAAATGACAAGCAATAGCAAATAGTATACGAATGGACTCGAGTCTAGCTACAGGGGCGAATGTTTTCATCAAGTCTATACCTTCTACTTGAGATTAGCCTTGAGCAACTAATCGTGCCTTGTTCCTGATGATAGTACCATCCTCATTTTTCTTGTTCTTGAAGATCCATTTGGTACCTATCACATTATGTTGCTTTGGAGGCTTCGTTAATTCCCAGACTTTGTGTCGCTCAAATTGATGGAGCTCTTCCTGCATTGCTTTAATCCAGTAGTCATCCTGAAGAGCTTCATCTATGTTCTTTGGTTTCGATTAAAGATACGTAGCAAGCGAATCCACAAACCAACTGCCTCCGAGTTCTAACTCTTCTTGTGGATCTCCAATAATATTCGATTCCGGATGATCCTTGGAGATTCGTAGCGTTTGTTGAAACGGAGTACTCGGAGATATAGTGAGATGATTCCTGCACATTAGATAACTTGAAGAACCATTAGATGCATCATTAATATTGGAAGTATTATTATGAGAAGATGCAACGGCAGGAGAATCATCATCTAGAGAGATATCGAGGGTAGATTTTTCAGATGCAAAGTGAAAGCTTCATCTACTTTAACATTTATAGATTCTACGATTGTCTTAGATTCCAAGTTAAATACTCGATATGCTCTACTATTAGTAGAATACCCCAAGAAATCCCTTCGTCACTTCGTGAGTCAAACTTTCCAAGATTTTCACGGTCACGTAAAATGTAACACCGACTCCCGAAGATGCGAAAATATTTGATGTTGGGTTTTCTACCACACCATAGTTCATATGGTGTATTTAACGTTCCGGGCGCAAATAAACTCGATTAATTACATAGATTGCAGTGTTCACAGCTTCAGCCCAAAAATGTAGCGGTAAATTCCGGCTGTGAAGCATAATACGTGCCATCTCTTGAAACAACCCTGTTCTTGCGCTCAACAACACCATTCTGTTGAGGTGTTATAGGGTGCAGAGAATTCATGTTTAATACCGTTTGAAGTACAAAGTCAATGAATTTAGAATTAATGAATTCTCCACCTCTATCACTTCTAACACGAATGATCTTTTCATTCTTTTCAATCATAATACGATGGCAAATCTCATGAAAAGAGTCAAACGTATCAGCTTTCTCTCTTAAAAATGCTATCCAAGAAAACCTAGAGAAATCATCAACCAATAAGAAAATATACCATTTACTCTCCAAAGATGGTTGACGGGTCGGCCAAAAGAAAGGAAAAAAATAGTCTACATAAACTACACAACATTTAATCGTAGAACGATTAAAGACAATGAAGGATTTCACCTTTGCATACCCAAACCTTTTGAGTTTGGAGTATGTCGGCAATGGTTGAGAAATTTTCCTTGATGAAGACGTTTTGTCTGATTGATCTTTTTCTTTTGTCATCGTCTTGTTTGGAGTACTACCAACGTTCTTTTCTTTTGAAAAATCCTTCTTTGAATTCCGGGGAGTGAACTTATTGGTAGCAGTTGCAAGATGTGGTTGATTTGATCTTTGAGCTCCAATCTTGCAATTTCTTCAATGTGCCCTGCAAAATTACAACGAAACATACACTTTGTGCTTAACGATTCTGAAGAGGATGAAGTAGGCTTGTTGTCGTTGGTTGTCATGAATTCCGGTGTCGGAGGAGGAGATAACCGACTGAGGCACAAAGACTGTCCCAACCGAACTAAAATTGTCTTCAGTTCGATTGTATCCGAGGCCGAACTTGTTTGTTTGACCAAGACCAAGAAGTTTATCCAACTTACTCCTTCCAGAAGAAAATTGCTGTAAGTCATCCTTGAGTTGGCAAATGGGTCTCTGTCATTTCCAATTTTTCCCGTCGGGCCTCGCCGTAGAGCTTCAAGGAAGTAGTTCGCTTTGTTCACCATATCTATATAATTCTTCTCGAGTTGCTCATTGGACTCTTGAAGGGAACATTTGCTTTTAATCAGATATCCTTTCCACTTCAAGATCGGTCGAGAGAGAAGTTACCCTTTTTACCTTCTTCTTCGAGATCCCTGCAATCTCCTCTCAACCCCTTGTTTTGCGTAGCCGGTTTCTTTGAATCCCGTAAAGTCTGTGATAGGCTAAAGCAAATCCTTCACCTTCCGAATCATCCGATTCGTTGTCCGTTGCAAATCTCTTCAACAGTGGAGTTGGGACAACGACTCGGATGTACTTGCATAAAGCACATGAAGGTGAAGATAATGGACGCGTGGAATGCCGTGGAGCTCTTTTCTCATCACCTGAAGATGACTCATTTGACGTTGAGTTGTCATTCCCAAGTGACGACTTGCATCGCCTTCTTCTTTGCCGGATACTTGTTGGGACACTCCGTTGCAATGTGGCGTAGCCTCGACATTTGAAGCATTGTAGTTGTCCTCTGAAACTTTCTTATCCTTTGAGAAGTTCTCTTGCTTTCTTGACTTGTAACTTGAAGTACCCTTGCCTTTGTTCGACTTTCCGAAGGATGGAGATTTACTTGAATTACCCCTCGAAAGTTGCGGCGAAACTTCCTTGTCAAGAGAGCGAGCTGCTTCTCAAATTCCTCCATAGAAAGGTTCTCGTCATCGTCTGAGGAGGATGTATCCGCGTCTTCTTCCTTAGTTGTTTTCAACGCATACCTGAAGACTTAGAAGTGGATGCCTTTCCAGAAGAATTGTAGTAGTAAACGTCATTTCATATTTTGTAATGAACCAACTATTCTTCTACACGTATTTCGTCCGGGTGTTTAATAGTTTCAATGGCTGTAACCTTTGGGCGAAATCGTTCAGGAAGAGTTCTTAAGATCTTTCTTACAATCTTAATTCTGGAATCTTCTCTCCCAGGTTAGCACATGAGTTTACGATGTCTTGCAATCGTGTATAGTAGTCCGTGAAGATTCATTTCTGCCATCAAGATAGAGTCAAACTTGCTCGTAAGCATTGTAGTTTCTGAATCTTCACGAGGTTAGTTCCCTCATGTGTAAACTGAAGAACATCCAGAATTTCTTTCGCAGTCTCACATGCCGAGACGCGAGAGAATTCAGTTTGAGATAAGGCATTAAAATAGCATTAATTCCCTTGCCATTGTAAGAAGAAGAATCTAACTCTTCCTTGGTCCATTTCGACCTTAGGTTTTAAGGTGCGAACATCAGAGGATAATTTCAGTTGGATTAGACCATCCTAATTCAATTGATTGCCACACCCTTTCGTCGATGGAAATTAAAAAGGCTTTCATTCGTACTTTCCAGTACGCATAATTTGTTCCCATCAAAGAAAGGGGGTCGATTGATGTTTCCACCTTCAACATTGTTACAACCCTATTCCCTCTCTGATACCACTTGTGGGTTATATGTAATAAGGATCTAAATAGGGGAAAAAACACCTAGAGGGGGGTGAATAGGTGTAAACGTATAAAACACTCAAAAATCGTTGCGATAAAAACCCAATGCGGAAATAAAAAATAACTCGCAAGATTTTTACATGGGAAAACTCCATCACCGGAGTAAAAAAACCACGGGACCGTAAACGGCGCAAATCCACTAGAATTAAAACACGTCAAGGTGATTTACCGTACACACTTACGACTCAACCTTTCCATACGCTCCTAGAGGATCTTCTCCGCTCGCTCCACGACGCTTCTCGAATCCACGATCTGCGCCCCAACGCCGAATCCACGGCGTCCAACGTCGAATCCACGACGTCCGACGAGTCCACGGTCTTCACCCAATAGCACCCTTCGAATCCACGAACTGTGCCTCGCTCCGAATCCACGAGAGAGGTGTTGAACCTTGAATCCACAAGGACACGCGAATCCACGCGCCGATTTTGGGGGTAAATCGTGTTTTTGGGTGGTGATGATCCGCCGAATACTTAGATCAAAGATAGATCGGAAATACATCTAAGTATTCATTAGTTTGATTCAACTCAAGATGTGAGTATGAAAACCTAGAATCAAACTAATCAATATAGATGAAGAAACATAGAGTATTCTCTAATGATTTCCTTTCTTCTCTATATGTGGATCTAGAGCCGTATAAGATGATATATAAATGACGGCTATTTGGATTTTTTTTGAGAAAAGGATCATAGGGTCTATTTATAGGTTAGAAACCCTAGGAAGGAGATAAGAATCAAAAACCTAACATTTCTGGAAATTTTACGGACGGCGATCCGGATCGGATTACTGTGATCCGGATCGTCGTAAACGAGTCAGGCATTCCAGAGAAAAACGAAGGTTCGGATCCGATCGAAGTGCTTGATTCCGGATCGTTCATACAGTTCACCAAACATCAACAAGTTCGGGATCCGGATTGCGAAGCTGATCCGGATCGTTCAAGGAAATGGTAAACTCAGTGTTCGGGATCCGGATCAAGAGAGGCTACGATCCGATTGACTGGTGTATGAACGAACCACCTTCGGGATCCGGATCGAACAACCTGATCCGATCCTGAACATGTCCAAGTCCAGTTTTGATTTTTATGCAATGAAAGAGTCTTCCAGTGTTTCCTACACTACAAGAAGTATTCGAGGA
>JAQNDB010003591.1:0-28499 GCA_029204045.2 Tillandsia leiboldiana
ACTAACCCCCCAACGGCGACCGAAAGCTGCCCAACAACCACCAACCCTACGCGGGGGATTCAGGGACCTCACATCCTCCCCCACTAAAAAAAGTTTCGTCCTCGAAAACTAGATCAAGCCCATCAGGGAGTCAAGAATACACGGTAGGTATCACAATACGCCTCCAGCTCCCCCACTCGCTCCTCGTGATTACTCCGCAACAACAACAACAAGTACGGCAGACCCGATGTGCAATCTCTCATCTCTCGAGCCAGAAATTGCAACGGGCGTCCTCGTACTCCAAAATCACAGATCTCAAAGGGGCAACGTAAATTCACGGGCGAGGGAGAAAAACACCTCACTACGAGCTGAGACGTGAACAAACCCAAAGGGCTCCACAAAAGGAGGGGAAAACTGAGATCCACAAGTTAATACGCAAACAAAACCACAACATGGTGCCACCTCAACAAGACGACCCGAAGCATACCCGCAGACTCGTCCAATAAGGAAGGGAAATCCAATAAGTTGGGGTCTTCACTCGGTCACTTCCCGATCCAAAACCACCCGAGTGGACTACTCAACTGCAGGCTACCCTCAAAAGGGATCCTCAAGAGACACAATCTCGTGCCACAGTTGGTCGCTCAAATGCTATAACCCCAACGGACCCACGGGTCGAAGTCGATCCCTCAACTCATAAAGAACACCCTGACGGGGACCAAACCGTCGGTGAACGGGACTGAAAACTGGCTCACAAGGCGATCATAAGCTGATGCCCAACTCGCGGTCAAAAGTCCGAAACATCCAAAAGACTCTCACCGTTGTGTACCTACAACGTGGCATCACTGCCGTGCACCCACGGTGGCATTACTGCCGTGTAACAACGGCGTGGCCTCACTGCCGTGCGCAACGGCGTGGCATCAACACCGTGTATCAACGGTGTGGCATCACCACCGTGTATCAACGGTGTGGCATCACTGCGTGTATCAACGGCGTGGCATCACTGCCGTGTACCAACGGCGTGGCATCACCACCGTGTATCAACGGTGTGGCATCACCACCGTGTATCAACGGTGTGGTATACTCAAGCATCAAGGCCTCAGATCTTCACAGTCCTATACCCAACACTACCTCGAAAACCCGGAGCTGAGGAAGGGCCAAAAGATCAACAGGCAAAAACCAGGGCCCCAACTGCACTGGGCAGGACCAATAACTCCCATCTATGTGCAACACGTGATCAGGTATCTGAACCTCACGAGCACAAGCTAAAGGTCCTATCTCTAGCCCATACATCAATGCAAATGCCCTAGCACTCTCACAGCTATGTCGGAGAACCCTCAACGACTCAACTCACAGCAACACCCTACTCATAGGCGAGAAGAACCGACTGACGCGGCAAAGATCCAAAAATTCCGATAGACCGGTGCCTAGAACCCCACCAAACAAGAACAGACCCTAGGCTCAGTCTATCGAAGTTTTCGCTCCTTTACCGTTCAGGGATTCGGTCCCTCTCGTTTAAAGCGGGAAACTATGTCAACAAGCAACTCACGGCTGGAGACGCTCCCGGTAGTCCATCAGGACGAACTCGACGCCATCAAATCTCGGCGTCCTGTTGGGTCATCTCAATCTCACTAAAATAACCACTGGTAACTCGGCCGGAGGTGAAAATCGCCTCAACAGGCCAAACCTTCGCCACTCACTAGGCGACATCGCCACTTCATTGGGCGGCATCGCCACTCACTGGGCGGCATCACACCCTTACTGGGCGGCATCGCCTCTCAATGGGCGCATCGCCCTTGGTAGCTCGGCCAGTGGAAAGTATCCCTCCTGGTAATTCGGCCAGGGAAAAATGTCCTCCCTGGTAACTCGGCCAGGGCATAGCGCCCACCTGGTAACTCGGCCAGGGCAACGCATCCATCTGGTTGCTCAGCCAGTGGAAAGTATCCTCCTGGTAATTCGGCCAGGGAAAAATGTCCTCCTGGTAACTCGCCAGGGCATGTGCCCACCTGTAACTCGGCCAGGGCAATGCATCCATCTGGTTGCTCGGCCAGTGGAAAGTATCCTCCTGGTAATTCGGCCAGGGAAAAATGGTCCTCCTGGTAACTCGGCCAGGGCATGTGCCCCCTGGTAACTCGGCCAGTGATATGTATCCAACTGGTAACTCAGCCAGTGATAATTATCCATCTGGTAACTCGGCCAGCGATAATTATCCATCTGGTAACTCGGCCAGCGATAATTCTCCATCTGGTAACTCGGCCAGCGATAATTATCCATCTGGTAACTCGGCCAGCGATAATTATCCATCTGGTAACGTCGGCCAGTGATAATTATCCACTGGTGAAACTGGCCATAATTATCCATCTGGTAACTGTCGCCAGTGATAAGTTATCCATCTGGTAACTCGGCCAGTGATAACAGCATCCGGGTAACTCAGCCAGGGGAAAAACACCCGTCACTGGTAACTCACCAGGAAAAAACACCCTCCTTGTAAGCTCAACCAGGTAAAAAAACACCTCCTGGTAACTCAACCAGGGAAAATGCCCTCCTGGCAACTCAGCCAGGGAGAATGCCTTCCTGGTAACTCAGCCAGGGAAAAACACCCTCCTGGTAACTCAGCCAGGGAAAATGCCCACCTGGTGACTCAGCCAGGGAAAAACGCCCTCCTGGTAACTCAGCCAGGGAAAATGCCCTCCTAGTAACTCAGCCAGGGAAAATGCCCTCCTGGTAACTCAGCCAGGGAAAAATGCCCACCTGGTAACTCAGCCAGGGAAAACGCCCTCCTGGTAACTCAGCCAGGGAAAATGCCCTCCTGGTAACTCAGCCAGGGAAAACGCTCTCCTGGTAACTCAGCCAGGGAAATGCCCTCCTGGTAACTCAGCCAGGGAAAATGCCCTCCTGGTAACTCAGCCAGGGAAAATGCCCTCCTGGTGACTCAGCCAGGGAAAACGCTCTCCTGGTAACTCAGCCAGGGAAAAATGCCCTCCTGGTAACTCAGCCAGGGGAAAATGCCCTCGTGGTAACTCAGCCAGGGAAAATGCCCTCCTGGTGACTCAGCCAGGGAAAATGCCCTCCTGGTAACTCAGCCAGGGAAAATGCCCTCCTGGTGACTCAGCCAGGGAAAATGCCCTCCTGGTAACTCAGCCAGGGCGGGGTGTGTCCTTTTATAACACGATGTCTCAGGGGTATCGCAACCCACTGCAAAACAACAAATGTCAGGACACAACAAGCATACGACCCAATCCAGCGAAAGTCTAAGACATGTCATCCATTCCATAGCATTATGTTGTCTGCAACCAACATAATCGATTAGGAGAATAAACATGCCAAACTCTCATCCCGTCTCTTGGGAGAGGTAAAAACTCAATCAGGACTCTCGCTAAAAGTCACGACTCTCACGTAGTCATCCTAATGTCCAACCACAAGCCTAGGGTTTCTAAGTCCACCACGACCAACAACCTAGGCTCTGATACCACTCTAATCTGTCACGCCCCGGGGTGGAAACTGCCACCCGGGCTCGCCAACAGATCCGCCATCTGTACGGAAACTGCCGTACAGACGAAGCGTCTAACCTGCAGGAAGAATCAACTACAGTATACAGATATCAGAGAGCCGAAAGTAGACTACTAAAACTGAAGTCCAAACACTGTACAACTGAAAATAATACAATATCCATCTCCCCAAATACTATCATATACATAGTCCTCTGATACAAAACTCAAAAGGGAGGTATCTCCAATGAATACATCAGTGTACAGACTCTCGATACAAGAATATCCTCACTACAACAGTCTCTCAAACTGTAAAAATAAAGTACAACTCTATACCTCACAACAAAGGTCTCTCAACAGAGGAAAAAGAAGAAAACTAATCTACTGAAGCTCTCCTCTGAAGGGGTACCGCTACACTCCAATGACGGGTAGGGAACTAGCTCGCGACTCCCTCGCCTCGGTCAGAAGGATCAGCAACTGGAGCAACAGGAACAGGAGGAGAAGTTCCTGGGGAAAAAGACACCACGACGGGTGTGAGAACTACTTCCCACAGTAGTTCTCAGTGGGTACCGTCAACAAGCCCAACGGTCTGCCCACTAAGTCTACTAGAGGCAAAAGATAACAGGCAAAGAAATCTGAAAGAAAAGCTGGAACTACTCTACAGCTACCATGCCTCTACCTAGACACTCAAAAGTGGAACAGATGAAAGTAAAGAGACCACTCGCACCCAAGGTGCTCAATCGACCCAAACGAACTGACTACCTCAAAGGTCCAGTCAAGCCTGCGCCCGTCGACTAGGAACGCTCCTGCCCACTACCACGCATCCACATGAGGACGGGATTTACGTGGGGCGTCCTGTCCTACTAACTCATCCCTCGCGCAAAACTGCCTCAACGGCCAACCATCGTATCCACAGCGGCATCTCAGGACGCGACTCCAACTGAGTAGAACGGCGCGGCATAGAGTATCAAACATTGGCATATGCAGGCTAGTCAAAAACCACGCTCACTCTCAGAACGGTAGGACTCAAGATCCCCAAATACCTCGCACAACAGTCGGAGCACTCTCGACGACTCAGCTGCTCGACTAACTCGAAACACGTGACACTAGCCTCTCCAACGGCTCGCAGCACAAGGCTCACTGGCTGGAGATACTCCACAGCCAGGAACGACCCATAACTCAGGGTAACAAAACAGGTCGGACAACACTCAACGACCTGGGACCACCGCCAACCCCAACGGTTCCCAACAAGACGGACCGGAAGATACTCGACGGCCCGGGACTGCCGTCTGCGCGTCGGGTCCCTCCACGACGGCACAACAGGGAAACAAGACCTCCCGGGACTACCGTTTACCCAAACGGCTCCCGGCACAGATAAGCAACCCAGTACAACTACCAGACTCCACTCTGCTCCCAGGCAAGAGTGTAAAAGCATCCCACACTAAAAGCAAGTCCCGACCTCTCGGCCCACTACCCGGGCGAGAAAACACTATGTCCAGGGATGAAGGTACAGTGTGGATGTCTAAGCATAAATAACCCTAGCCCAAGTGAGGGTTTTCTACTAGTCTGGTTACACATACAACGTATGACGGGGGTGCTAGGTCAAGTTCCAAAATAACTATATTAACAGATAATAAAAGGAATAACAATTCCTACAATCTGGCATACTACACAATGAAATAAACTATCATGCATAGTCCTACATCAGTAGAAATACTGGTATCAGAGAGCCGAAAGTAGACTACTAAAACTGAAGTCCAAACACTGTACAACTGAAAATAATACAATATCCATCTCCCCAAATACTATCATATACATAGTCCTCTGATACAAAACTCAAAAGGGAGGTATCTCCAATGAATACATCAGTGTACAGACTCTCGATACAAGAATATCCTCACTACAACAGTCTCTCAAACTGTAAAAATAAAGTACAACTCTATACCTCACAACAAAGGTCTCTCAACAGAGGAAAAAGAAGAAAACTAATCTACTGAAGCTCTCCTCTGAAGGGGTACCGCTACACTCCAATGACGGGTAGGGAACTAGCTCGCGACTCCCTCGCCTCGGTCAGAAGGATCAGCAACTGGAGCAACAGGAACAGGAGGAGAAGTTCCTGGGGAAAAAGACACCACGACGGGTGTGAGAACTACTTCCCACAGTAGTTCTCAGTGGGTACCGTCAACAAGCCCAACGGTCTGCCCACTAAGTCTACTAGAGGCAAAAGATAACAGGCAAAGAAATCTGAAAGAAAAGCTGGAACTACTCTACAGCTACCATGCCTCTACCTAGACACTCAAAAGTGGAACAGATGAAAGTAAAGAGACCACTCGCACCCAAGGTGCTCAATCGACCCAAACGAACTGACTACCTCAAAGGTCCAGTCAAGCCTGCGCCCGTCGACTAGGAACGCTCCTGCCCACTACCACGCATCCACATGAGGACGGGATTTACGTGGGGCGTCCTGTCCTACTAACTCATCCCTCGCGCAAAACTGCCTCAACGGCCAACCATCGTATCCACAGCGGCATCTCAGGACGCGACTCCAACTGAGTAGAACGGCGCGGCATAGAGTATCAAACATTGGCATATGCAGGCTAGTCAAAAACCACGCTCACTCTCAGAACGGTAGGACTCAAGATCCCCAAATACCTCGCACAACAGTCGGAGCACTCTCGACGACTCAGCTGCTCGACTAACTCGAAACACGTGACACTAGCCTCTCCAACGGCTCGCAGCACAAGGCTCACTGGCTGGAGATACTCCACAGCCAGGAACGACCCATAACTCAGGGTAACAAAACAGGTCGGACAACACTCAACGACCTGGGACCACCGCCAACCCCAACGGTTCCCAACAAGACGGACCGGAAGATACTCGACGGCCCGGGACTGCCGTCTGCGCGTCGGCTCCCTCCACGACGGCACAACAGGGAAACAAGACCTCCCGGGACTACCGTTTACCCAAACGGCTCCCGGCACAGATAAGCAACCCAGTACAACTACCAGACTCCACTCTGCTCCCAGGCAAGAGTGTAAAAGCATCCCACACTAAAAGCAAGTCCTGACCTCTCGGCCCACTACCCGGGCGAGGAAAACACTATGTCCAGGGATGAAGGTACAGTGTGGATGTCTAAGCATAAATAACCCTAGCCCAAGTGAGGGTTTTCTACTAGTCTGGTTACACATACAACGTATGACGGGGGGTGCTAGGTCAAGTTCCAAAATAACTATATTAACAGATAATAAAAGGAATAACAATTCCTACAATCTGGCATACTACACAATGAAATAAACTATCATGCATAGTCCTACATCAGTAGAAATACTGTACAGTCCATAAAACTTGGAGATAAGGCCACCCACCTCGATTTGCCACCAATTGCTCGTAGACACTTGCAATTGGCCTCCACGTGATCCGCACGCAAAATGAGGCACGCCGTCGGAGTCCGCACGCAAAACGGAGCACGCCGCCGGAGTCCGCACGCAAAACGGAGCACGCTGCCGGAGTCCGCACCAAAAACGGAGTCTGCACGTGAAACGGTGCACGGTGCCGGAGTCCGCACGCAAAACGGTGCACGGTGCCGGAATCCGCACGCAAAACGGAGTCCGCATACAAAACGGTGCACGGTGCCGGAGTTCGCACGCAAAACGGTGCACGGTGCCAAGATCCGCACGCAAAACGGAGTCCGCACGCAAAACGGTGCACGGTGCCGGAGTCCGCACGCAAAACGGTGCACGGTGCCCAACAGAAAAGAGCAAGAGGGTTAATTACAGTCCAAAAGATCGCCCCAAAAACTGTACAAAAATACAGTAAAATCAACACACGGGACCTACCCGACTGCGCCGCCGTCGCCGCAACGCCCCCATCGGAAGCCTCGCGCGCTCCATGAGGCCCGCGACGCGAAACGCCAACTCCCACAACCTCCTCCCTCACTCCCTCTCGCTCTCGGGTGCAAAGAAAGAAAGAAAGGGAAGAAGGTGGCTTGCGGGGAGGAAGAAGAAGAGGAAAAAGAGGGAGAGGGGAGAAGGCGGGTCCACGGTGCACCGGTCCACGGTGCACCGGCCGGTCCACCGCACCCGCCCGGGTGCACCAGGCCCAGGCAAGGAGGCGCGCGGCCACGTGGCCGTATCCCCGCACGCCACGCGGGCGCGCAGCTCACGCGCCACACGGGCGCGTGACACGCTGCCGCCCGCAGGCGCGGGACACGGCCGCGTGACACGGGCGCGCCCACGTGCTCCCGCGCGGGCGCCAACGGGGGGCCGCCACGTGGCGGCCCCTGCGCTGACACGCGCAGGCGCGCGTTCCCAACGCGCGCCAGCTGCGCGCCTTGAGCCGCCTCGGGATCCGCGCTGTCGCCTCGCCTCGGGAAACGTGCCGCGCCGCCTCGAAAAACGTGTAAAATATCCGGGCTCCAAAACAAACAAGTAAATAGTCCATTCTTAGCGATTTCGCGCGCTGAATCCAAAAACGATGTCCATTTCTCCAAATTCTCACCCGAAAATTTGCCGAATGCCCACTCGATCCGATTTTCGCGCCGGGTCCATTTTTAAAGTCCGATTTGCCCAATTCCAACTCTAAAAAATTCCCGAAGGCGACCGGAGAGGTAAACTTTTATCCGGACTTCACCCGGAGTCTAATTTTGACATCTGATTCGCGCGAAATCACTTCTAAACACCCGACGGGTCCTCCAACATCCCACGGGGTCTCACATTAAGCCCGAAGTCCACCACTTGTGTCCAATTTGCGCGCAACCCACGCAGGCCTCCAGTGATGCAAGAAAATCCCAAATTGCATCACAAATCCATTTCTGGGCCCCCAACACGCGCACCAACACCCCCAACGGCGACCGAAAGCTGCCCAACAACCAGCAACCCTACGCGGGGGATTCCAGGACCTCACACACGTGGCTTCTTGGGATTGGTCGGTGCAGTGGACTTGGACCACGGAGCAGGCGGGCGCGGTGCATGGACCGGCGGGACACGTGGCAGTTTCTTGTTGGCGGGCTCACGCAGGCAGGGACCACGGAGCGCGGGGTGCCTCGAAACAGTGCGCGGCAGGGGGGCGCCAGGCAGCGCGCCAGGGTTGGTCGGAGGGGGTTAGTGCGGGCCAGGTGGCGCCCTGTGATTCGCGGGCGCCACCCACCCGCGTTGACCAGGCGGGCCACGCGGCGCTACGCGTGCGGCGGGGAAGGCTGTTGCCTGTTCGGGGGCGACGTGGAGGCCCGTGGCATTTTCGGGCGCGCACAGTGTTGGGCCGGACCCAACACTGTGTTGGGTTATATGTAATAAGGATCTAAATAGGGGAAAAAACACCTAGAGGGGGGTGAATAGGTGTAAACGTATAAACACTCAAAAATCGTTGCGATAAAAACCCAATGCGGAAATAAAAATAACTCGCAAGATTTTTACGTGGAAAACTCCATCACCGGAGTAAAAAACCACGGGACCGATAACACGGCAGAAATCTACTAGAATTAAAACACGTACAAGGTGATTTACCGTACACACTTACGACTCAACCTTTTCCATACGCTCCTAGAGGATCTTCTCCGCTCGCTCCGCGACGCTTCTCGAATCCACGATCTGCGCCCAACGCCGAATCCACGGCGTCCAACGTCGAATCCACGACGTCCGACCGAGTCCACGGTCTTCACCCAATAGCACCCTTCGAATCCACGAACGTGCCTCGCTCCGAATCCACGAGAGCGGTTGAACCTTGAATCCACAAGGACACGCGAATCCACGCGCCGATTTTTGGGGTAAATCGTTGTTTTTGGTGGTGATGATCCGCCGAATACTTAGATCAAAGATAGATCGGAAATACCATCTAAGTATTCATTAGTTTGATTCAACTCAAGATGTGAGTATGAAAACCTAGAATCAAACTAATCAATATAGATGAAGAAACATAGAGTATTCTCTAATGATTTACTTTCTTCTCTATATGTGGATCTAGAGCCGTATAAGATGATATATGAAAATGACGGCTATCTGGATTATCGGCTTCACTTCGATTGACCCTAGAAAAAGAGTCATAGGGTCTATTTATAGGTTAGAAACCCTAGGAAGGAGATAAGAATCAAAAACCTAACATTTCTGGAAATTTTACGGACGGCGATCCGGATCGGATTAGCTGTGATCCGGATCGTCGTAACGAGTCAGGCAATTCCAGAAAAACAAAGGTTCGGGATCCGGATCGAAGTGCTTGATCCGGATCGTTCATACAGTTCACCAAACATCAACGTTCGGGATCCGGATTGCGAAGCCTGATCCGGATCGTTCAAGGAAGATGGTAAACTCAGTGTTCGGGATCCTGATCAAGAGAGGCTACGATCCGGATTGAACTGGTGTATGAACGAACCACCTTCGGGATCCGGATCGAACAACCTGATCCGGATCCCGAACATGTCCCAAGTCCAGTTTTTGATTTTTATGCAATGAAAGATTCTTCCAAATGTTTCTACACTACAAGAAGTATTCGGATCACACAAAATCTTTAGTTAAACATACCTGATCCTTTTGAATTCTTCTTTCTTGAGATTGAGTTAAATGATCCAACTTTCTTCACCTTTAATCTTCAAGACTTGAGACTTTCACGAAACTACGCCAACTCAAATTCCGTAACAATCTCCCCCTTTGGCGGTTTCGTGACAAAACACAGATCCACTAAAGAAAATTCAAAAAGATATTTTTGTTGCCATCACCATACAACAAAAATTTACAATGGAGATCCAAAAATTTAAAAACATGAGATAAACTCCTAAAACAGACTCTAGACTTAGACATCTGTACTCTCTGCTCAAAGAAATCATTCTTGATAAAAAGAGATCGTTAGATACCTCAAGAATATTTAGCATTCAAAACCTAGTACAGAGATAGAGTTTATCTGATCATCATGACATTTGAGAATTCAGATATGTAAGAGAATCATAGTCAAAAACCAACATATCTTCTATGCAATCAAAACCAAATGTCACAAAGTGTTAGTCCAACATCAACTTGTTAGTTATATTACATGCCCAAATAGTTAGTTGAATAGTTAGTCGAGGCATGCATTCAAACAAATGAAAAACAAAAGTTGAAGTTCTACTTACCTTTTAAGCTGAGGTTATACTTACCTCGATGTTCACACATTCACATAGTTTCACAGTTTTCACAACATCATTGTTCAAGTTCTTTCTAAACTTTCTCCCCCTTTTTGTCACAAACAAAGCCAAAAATTACAGAAGTGGAGAGAATGGATAACAGTTCAAGTTGGAGAACTAAAGACTAAAACTAAAACATAAAAACCTGCACAACAGAAAGATTTAAACATATGCATAATAAACAGAAATTGGAAGGATACGGATTATTCAGACTCGTCTGAACTGATACAGCCGAGAATTTGGAATATTTTCTTTAGTCGCTTGTTCATTGATGATTGATTCTTATTTACCTTCTTTATTTCTTCCTTTACCTCAATTAGTTCATTTGATATACGTTCTTGCTCGTTGGAGAGCCTTTGCTGTTCTTTATAAATTGAGGTAACAGATGCATCATCATCAGAAGTTGATTGAGGTGCTTGTTGTGCTGGATGTGCTGGTTGGACTGGAGGAGTTGCTGCCGGTGCAGAGGTTGTCGCTTGTTGTCGGCGAGGAGGTATGAAGGGTTCATCTGGCTTCGTCGAGAGAGACTTTACAATTGTTGTTTCATTGATCGTTCCTAGATTGTGCATATAGGAGCTCGCATTTGTGTCAGCTTTAAATTTGCGAAGAATGCGCATGATGATCATTGGATAAGGTAGTCTCTCAGAAGGATGAGCATGCTCCACATTTCGCGCCATCTTTGTCCAGATGATGTAAGGAATGGTTAGGTTAGCTCCCATTGCTGCTGTGGGGTTTCCAAGTAGATAAAGGAATATCATTCTCTCCCACCGAAGAACCTTTGTGTTCATGTTTGGAATGACATTATAACAAACAATTAAGTTTAAGAAGCGGTACTCTGGTCGTAGTTCTTTCGAGAAAACGGAGTTTCCTGTCGACCGAGTATTTGGAAGACAGATTCCATCAACTACCACTCTCCAGGAGTAGGTGTTGAAGACTTGATTCTTCAGGTAATGAGTGCCATCGGCTCGGGCGTCCATCCCTAATACCTCTCCAATCAGTTTGTTACGGCATTTTGGTATTGGCATATTTCGTGAGTCATGTCAGTGAGTTGAGTCGGAGTCTTAAAGGGATCAAATTGTCAATCAGCAATCAAAGACTTAGAGAAGATTCAACAAGAGCTCAAGTTGACACTCAGTGTCTTGAATCTTGAAGATTGAAGTTGAAGAATTGTGGATCAGTTACATCAATCTCAAGAAGAAAGTATTCAAGAGGATCAGGTATGTTTAACTAAATAATTGTGGTGATCCGAATACTTTCTTATAGTGTAGAAACACTTGGATGAACTTTTAATTGCATAATAATCAAAAACTGGTGTTCGGACTTGTTCAGGATCCGGATCAGAGCCAACGATCCGGATCCCGAAGGTTGTTGCTTCATACAAGACTTCGATCCGGATCCATGCAATTTCCGATCCGGATCCCGAATGTTAAGTTTTCTGATTTGTATGAACGATCCGGATCGGGCCTTGCAATCCGGATCCCGAAACCATGGTATTTCTGGAATCGTCAATCTCGTTACGACGATCCGGATCGCAGTAAATCCGATCCGGATCGCCGTCCTGAAAATTTCCAGATAAGGTATGTTTTTGATTCTTATCTTTTTCCAAAGGTTTCTAAACTATAAATAGACACTTAGGGTTTCTCAAAAACGGGGGAGCTACGGCCGATCAATTTCTAAAACACTTGAGAGCAACCCTAGAGGCTAGGTTTTTATCGATCTTCTTTATAGCCTCTTTTAGGTCAATTCGATGGTTCTTTCAAGAACATATCTTTTGTCGAATTGATCTAATCTTTGCTTAGAGATTTCTTCTACGGTTCCTCAATGAGAATCTAAGCAAAGGATCACCATCGAAGTCAATATTCTTATCGACTGAGTTTGCGTCGTGGATTCGACGTGGCATCGTGGATTCGGTGTGCTAAAGGCGTTTCGTGGATTTGAAACGTGTGCTCGTGGATTCGAGTGGCGTTCGTGGATTCGAACGTGTGCAGTGGGCGTGCAAAATCGGTGGAGCGTGAGGTCCAAGAAATTGAAGGAGGGGTTAAATCCGTGGAGACGGTAATCACCTTGTTATTCTTCTTTTCTTAGGGATTGTTATTGCGCGGATATCCAACCGGTCAGCGCAAGGTCCGAAGAAGCTGAAGGAGGGGTTTGAGTCCGTGGAGTCGGTAATCACCTTGTTATTCTTCTATTCTTAGTGGATTGTTATTGCGTGTTGGTCCCGTGGTTTTTCTCCTGGATTGGAGTTTCCACGTATATCTCGGTGTGCTGTTTTTATTTTCCGCATTGGTTTTTATTTTGCACTGAGATTGAGTTTTTAAGTATTACACCTATTCACCCCCCCTCTAGTTGTTTGATAGTACCTATTTAGATCCTTGTGGATCCTATAATAACTCTACAAGTGGTATCAGAGCGGGTTTTAGGTGTATCTATCATGATGGGTGAAAGTGGTAATATTTATAGACCTCCTCTTTTTGATGGGACTAATTATGCTTATTGGAAAGTGCGGATGAGAGCTTTTCTCATCGCAATTGATGAGCGGGTATGGCAATCTGTGGAATACGGTTGGGTGCATCCTGTTGAGGAAGTAGGAAATTCTACTACCCCAAAACCTCGCTCTAGATGGTCCAAAGAGGAATTTGAAAGATCTTCTTACAATGGGAAAGGTATGAACGCTTTATTTAATTCTTTTTCCTCGACTGAATTTACAAGAATTTCCGCGTGTGATTCCGCGAAGGAAATTTGGGATATTCTCAAAATTACACATGAGGGTACTAATCTTGTAAAAATTCAAAAGCTCCAGATGCTTACAAGTCAATTTGACTCTATTCATATGGAAGAGCATGAATTATTTACAGATTATTACACTAGACTTCAAGATGTAATAAATACATGTGCTAATTTAGGAGAAAAGATCCCGGAGTCGAAAATTGTAAGAAAGATACTTCGGACTCTTCCGGAACGGTTTAGGGCAAAGGTTACCGCCATTGAAACCGTTAGTCATCCGGATGAGATGAGTGTAGAGGAATTAGTAGGTGCTTTGCAAACTTATGAAATGACTTTTCCTACTAATCAAGTTTCTTCCAAGTCTTCTTCTAAGCTTACAGGTATTGCATTCAAATCAACAAAGGAAGAAGATAGCGAATCGAGTTCCGACGATGAAATCTCTTTTGCCGATTTTGAAGAACAATTGGCGCGGATCACAAAGAAATTTCGTCGGAAGTTTTGGAAGAATCGAACCGATGGATCTTCATCCACGAAACCTTCTAAAGGATCATCGGGTTCTAAATCCTCTAACCTCAAAAGCTTTGCAAAACCTTCTAAAGAAAAAGAAAAAGATGATTTCGAAGGGGAAATCCAATGCTATCGATGCAAAGGCTACGACCATTTTTCAATGGATTGTCCTTCTAAGAAATCATATAAAAAGAAGGCTTTGCAAGCGAAAACTTGGGACGATTCTACTTCTAATGAATCAACCTCAAGTAAAGAGGAAAAAGGAAAAATCGTTGCTTCTCATGCCTCTCATTTTCCCTCTTCTAATAATTGTTTATCATCTTTAGTCACTGACTCTACTCCTTTGATTTTGTATGAAACATCAACAATCGGCGGAGAGTCATCAAGTGAGGGGGAGTCGGACGAGGAAGAACTCGTTGAGGCATATCAACAACTTCTTGCGGAATCTAAGAAGATGGCCAAGCATATCAAGAAGTTGAGGAAGCAACAACTCGAGAATCAAGACGAGAATCATGCTTTAAAGATCAAACTTCATGATCTCGAGGAGGAACGAGAGCTTTTATTGGATAATAATAAAATCCTCCAGGAAAAGATAAATCAATCGGAAACGATCGTTAATTCCCATATTAACAAGATTGATTTTCTAGAAAAACAGTTTGAGGAGATTCATATCACCAACCAAGCATTGACCAAGCAAGTTCATGAACTCAAATCCGACATACAAAGGCTTTCAACCGTTCCCAAGAAACGAGATTGTATGTGCGGATTAGGTCAAACAAGCAAGGTTGGTTTGGGTTTCAAAAAGGTCCAAACTGTGCATGCTTCAAGTTCCACAATGAAATTGAAAGGAAGAACTTGTCACTTATGTGGACTTGAAGGACATTTGGTGAAGGATTGCCCGAAAAAGAGAAAGAAGAATTCTTCGGCAACTTCATCTACGGAGCGAACTCAACGGAATCAAAAGACACATCAAGTCAAAGGAGTTCACTCAACCCACCAAAGGTCCGAGCCACATCATCAATTGTCACGCCCCGGGGTCGAAACTGCGACCCGGGCTCGCTAACAGATCCGCCATCTGTACGGAAACTGCCGTACAGACGAAGCGTCTACCCTGCAAATAAATCTATAGCCAGCAGATATCAGAGCAAAAGTAAGTACATGCTACAGAAAGGAAACAGAACAACTGTACTAGAGTAAATAAAATCCAAGATACAAGCTATCCTCAAGATACAAAAATAACATCTCTCAAAATCTCACTCTACAAAAGTGGAAACTCAAAAGGGTACTGCTACCTCTCCACTAAACTGACTCGGGTAAGCGACTAGTCGGCCACGCCCTTACCTCGATCTGAAGACTCCGCACGGGAAGGAGTCGGAGCAGCTGCCTCAGGAAAACCTGCACCGCAGCGGGTGTGAGAACTACTACAAAGGTAGTTCCCAGTGGGTACCGTCCTCAAAGCACACGGTATGCCCACTAAGACCACCGGAGGCACAAAAGGTAAACAAATAGATAGATAGATAGATAAAAGGGAAAGCTGGAAATCTATCTCTATATGCCTCTACATATGCTCAAAGGAAAAATACTCATCTATGAACATGCAGTGTAACTCACTCACACATCTCACCCAAATCTCAATGACTGTCCTCTTTGGACCAGTCAAGATAAAGTCAAGCCCGCGCTCATCTACTGCCGCACATCCCGGAGGAACGGACTTACGTAGGGTGTCCCTCAAGGACTCTCAGTAACTCATCGCAGCCTCGTCAGGCTCGGTATCATCATCGCACCCGGGGCGTAGCTCGAGGGGAGCGACCCCACCGAACTCAAGTATCTCAAGTATCTCAAGTATCTCATAACTGGCAAACATGCCAGGCTCAGCAGGCTTTAATCCACGATCAAATGGATCGGAACACAGTGGATACACGACACACACTCACGTCAAGGTCGGAGTAAACTCCACGACTGAATCTGAAGTGCTCAAATAGAACCCCCAATGACACTAGTAAAACTCAAAAAGCCACAGAAAGGCTCTAATAATCAACAAATATCTCCTCGGCCCCCCGGCACGAGAGAACATGCTCCCCGAACCCATGCGGCATCACTAGACCCCTCAGACATTTTAAAACCATTTTTAAAAGTCGGTTTTCCAATAAAACAAGCCTTCAGATTTTTAAAACGGTTCGGGAGCTTAAATGAGGCCAACCGAGTACACAGTCTAGTGTCATATAATGTCAAGAGTCCACTAAAAATACTCTGGGGTTCAGATAATATTTCTATAATTTTCTAGGCAACTATCAGATCATTTAACAGCTAAAATATACAGTTTTGACATGATCAAAGTGCGTTCTGAAGCATTAGAGGACATTCCACGATTTTTAGAAGAAAATCCAACCCACCTCAAATGCTTTCCGAAGGCCGCGCCGAAATCGGTGAAGAAACGGGCGCAATCTGACGAAAAACTGAACTGCGCCTCTCGCGCGCGCGCGCACCGTCGCGCGTCTCGGAAAAATCCACGGAGCTCCAAACAACCTCCACAGCACCCAGCTAGGCCACCATAAAAAACTCAGCTCAATCCGATCACTCCAATCCACGAATCAAGCATGCGTAGCGTTGCGGATTTGCACAGTAACTTCCCTGCTTGCACCCGAGAGCACAGGGAGAGAGGGAGAGAAAAGATGGAAATTAAACTCAATTCTCAAACAATTCCATCTCTAAAACCCAAGAGGAGAACAAACAAATCCAAATCCACAATCTCCAACAATCAATTTACCTCAATTTGCTCTCGCGCGCGCACGTTGACCCGGTCAACTCTCACAAGCAGCACAAATGGAGACCTTGCTTCTTCTCCTTCCACTTCCTCTTCTTCTTCTCTGGCAGCAAGGGATGGAGGAGGATGGATAAGGATGAGGGGTGGAGAGGGTGCAAGTGTCGGGGTAGATAAATCAATGCGGGAGTGGTTGGAACAGAAGAAGCCATACCTCAATTACTGTACCAGTCCGGGGCAAAAATCGGGCTCCCTGCTGCCTGTGTACCGGTACCAGCCACTTGGTACCGGTACATGGGCCTTGGTTCCGGAACCAGAGGGCTGGTTCCGGAACCAAGTCACCCAAGGGCTCCAGAACAACCCGAAAACCTCCAGATTTGCCCCGCCAACTCACTTTCTCGCCTCGGATCCTCTGCATCACCCCGGAACCAACCGAACACCTCTGTAAAAACATATTACACATGTCCCAAAGGATCAACTCACATCAAAACCGTCCAGGAAGCCAAAGCTCGACCCGCAAGCTCTCAAGCCGACGCCAACTCACTTTCCTTCAAAAAGACTTCCGCGTCGCTCCGGGACCACCCGAACCTCTCTGTAATTACAAACAGAAACTGCTGATGGTATTTCCACAATACCAGGCTGCCACGTGGAGTCGGCACACTGCCCGAAGCTCCGGAACTCTACACTCTCCCCTCATTCAGAAGGTTTCGTCCTCGAAACCACAAAAATCAAAACTCAGGAGGGCGACTCAAATAAGTGGGGATATGAAACTCTCAGCTCATCCTCAGGCTCCCATGTGGCCTCTCGCTCCTCATGATGACTCCATAAAACCTTTACAAAAGGTATGATCCGGTTGCGCAATTCTCTCGTCTCTCGAGCAAGAATTCGCACCGGTCGCTCCTGATAGCCCAAGTCCTCATCTAGCTCCAAGGATGTGAAGTCCAGGATATGTGAGGGATCAAACACATATTTCCTCAAGGTGGATACATGAAATACATCGTGGGTGCCTGCCAACCGCGGCGGTAGCGCAACTCGATATGCCACTGGGCCAATGCGCTCTAGCACCTCAAATGGCCCGATAAACCGCGGACTAAGCTTTCCGCGTACTCCAAATCGGCGAACTCCTCGAGATGGCGAGACTTTCAGAAAAACATGGTCTCCCACCTGAAACTCCAAGTCTCGCCGCCTCCTGTCTGCATAACTCCTCTGACGGCTCTGAGCGGTCTCTAAATGTCGCCGAATGATCCTGACCTTTTCCTCTGCTTCAACAAGCAAATCTGGCCCCAAAGTCTTCCTTTCGCCCACGTCACTCCAAAATAGAGGCGATCGACACTTCCGACCATACAATGCTTCGTAGGGCGCCATCTGAATGCTCGCCTGGAAGCTATTGTTATACGCGAACTCGGCTAACCTCAAGTGTCGATCCCAACTGCCACCGAAGCTCAGGACACATGCTCTCAACATGTCCTCCAGAGTCTGGATGGTCCTCTCCGACTGTCCATCAGTCTGTGGGTGAAAGGCGGTGCTAAACTGAAGCTGGGTCCCCAAGGCTGTCTGCAAGCTCCCCCAAAACTGTGAAGTAAACCTCGGGTCCCTGTCAGACACAATCGATACTGGCACCCCGTGCAGTCTCACAATCTCATCCATATATAACTGTGCTAACCTCTCCAAGGTCCAACTCAACTGCATCGGCAGAAAGTGGGCTGATTTGGTCAAACGATCAACAATCACCCATATGGCATCAGAACCACTCTGAGTCCTCGGCAATCCCACAATAAAATCCATAGTGACACGGTCCCATTTCCATTCAGGTATTGGAAGGCTCTGCAACTTGCCAGCTGGAACCTGATGCTCAGCTTTAACTTGCTGACAAGTTAAACAACGAGCCACAAACCTTCCAATATCTCTCTTCATGCCGCGCCACCAAAACTGTGCCCTCAAGTCCCTATACATCTTAGTTCCCCCAGGATGGAGGGTGTAAGGTGTATAGTGAGCTTCCCTTAAAATCAGCTCTCGAACCTCTGAGTCCACGGGCACACAAAAGCGGTCCCTGTACCTGAGTACTCCCGCTGTATCCACAGAAAAGTCCCCACCCTGATCCTGCTGAAGCTGATCTCTAATCCTCACAAGCTCGGGGTCCTCACTCTGTTTCTCTCTAATCCTGTCCAACAGAGCGGGCTGCAAGACCATGGACATAAGTCTTGCAGAGACCCCAGGGGACACCACCTCTATATCCAAGCGCCTCAACTGCTCTCTCAAGGGCATCTGCTGGGTAATCAACAAACTCAAGGACTGCCCTGATCGCCTGCTCAAGGCGTCTGCGACCACATTGGCTTTGCCGGGATGATACTGAATATTCAGATCATAATCCTTTAGCAGCTCTAGCCACCGGCGTTGCCTCAAGTTGAGTTCCTTCTGGGTGAACAAATACTTCAAACTCTGGTGGTCGGTGAAGATCTCATAATGCTCGCCATAAAGATAGTGCCGCCAAAGCTTCAAAGCAAAGACAACAGCGGCTAGCTCCAAGTCATGCGTAGGGTAATTCTTCTCATAGTCCTTTAGCTGGCGCGAAGCATAAGCGATTACCCTACCATGCTGCATCAACACACATCCTAGGCCGCTGTGGGAGGCATCATTGTAAATCACGAATCCCTCTCCCATAACTGGTAGTGAAAGGACTGGCGCTGTAATCAACCTCTGCTTCAACTCCTCGAAGCTCTGCTGACACTGCTCTGTCCACACAAACTTGATCCCCTTCCTAGTCAACCGAGTGAGGGGAGTAGAAAGCTTCGCAAAGCCTTCCACAAAACGACGGTAGTACCCTGCAAGGCCCAAGAAGCTACGCACCTCTGTCACCGTCGTGGGTCTAGGCCAATCCCGAACTGAATCAATCTTCGCCGGGTCCACTGCCACTCCTGCGGCTGAAACCACGTGGCCTAGAAAAGAAACCTCCCGAAGCCAAAAAGCGCACTTCTTCAACTTGGCATACAACTTCTTCTCTCTCAGAAGCTGCAGCACAATCCTCAAGTGCTCCTCGTGCTCCGTGTCACTTCGGGAGTAAACCAGAATGTCATCAATGAATACCACTACAAAACGATCCAAGTAGGGCTGAAACACTCGGTTCATTAGATCCATAAATGCGGCTGGGGCATTAGTCAATCCAAAAGGTAGCACTGTGAACTCATAATGCCCATACCGAGTCCTGAAAGCAGTCTTGGACACATCCTCGGCCCTCACCTTAAGCTGGTGGTAACCGGACTGAAGGTCGATCTTTGAGAAGGCCGTAGCTCCCTGAAGCTGATCAAACAAATCATCAATCCTGGGGAGAGGATACTTGTTCCGAACGGTCACTTTATTCAACTCTCGATAATCCACACACAATCTAAGTGATCCGTCCTTCTTTTTCACAAAAAGAATCGGCGCTCCCCACGGAGAGACGCTAGGTCTGATGAACCCTCGATCCAAAAGATCCTGCAATTGAGCCTTTAGCTCTCTCAACTCTGCTGGGGCCATCCTGTAGGGCGCTTTAGAGACTGATGTAGTTCCAGGGACTACATCAACCACAAACTCTATCTCTCGATCCGGCGGCATGGATGATAACTCCGAGGGAAAAACATCCGGGTACTCGCAGACAACAGGGATGTCCTCGAGTCCGGGCATCGCCGTAGGCGCCTCTACAACAGTCGCAAGAAAAGCGACACAGCCTCTACTCAACATCTGTCGGGCTCTGGCGGAAGACACTGTCACTGCAAACAATGCACTCTGACATCCCCTATACACATACTCTTCCTGACCCGGCTCCCGAAGGGTCACAGTCCTCAATCTACAATCAATAGTAGCATAGAACCGGGATAACCAATCCATACCCAAAACCACATCAAAATCCTGAAGTCGGCGCAAGACCAACAGGTCAATGGGTAAAATCCACGGTCCTAACTGCACTCATCTACATGCAATACACAACCCGGAACCTGGACCTCTAATGCATGAGTCAATGGCCCAATCTCAAACCCATGCGAAGATGCAAATGTACTACTGATGAATGAATGTGATGCTCCAGTATCAAAAAGCGCTCGAGCACGGGTAGAGGAGATAAGAACAATACCTGCTACTACCTGATCCGCTGCTGTGGAATCCTCGACCTGAGCGGCGTACACTCGCCCGCTCGCTGGAGGTCGTCTCTCAGACTGTCGTGAGGAGGTGGCACGATCACCCCGGGTGAAGCTCGGCGAAGCTCCCACTGCCTGTAGGGGCAAGGGAGAAGTCGATGTAGTCGACGGTGCTGAAGACCCTGCCCTCGGGCAAGTCCAAGCTATATGTCCCGGCTGTCCACATCGATAGCATCTGCCCTGTCGCTGCTCGCACTGCTGAGGTGCGTGAGGCCCGCCACAAATCACACACTGATCGGAACGCCTCTGCTGCTGCTGCTGCTGCTGCTGCTGCTGCTGCTGTCTAGGCGGCCGATGACCCCCTGGCCTCTGCCTCCTCTGTGACCCGCGGCCTCGAGGCTGAATCTGTGGCTGCGGTGGTCTCGGGGCCTCGGTCTGCTTGACTGCCCAAAATCCTGAGGTGTGGGGCGCTTCTCCCCGGAGCTGGTCCCTGGCGCCTCGCCCCTCTCTGTCATAATAACGGTCCCTCGGGAGACCCATCGAGCTCGCTCAATAGCTGCGTCCAAGGTAGGTGACCGATGGGAGTGGACGTGATGGTAGATATCCTGGTGCAATCCTCTCTCAAATAGATCAACCCTCTGCGGCTCATCTGGGGCGACGTATGAACACTGTTCAGTAAGCGCTGAAACTCTCGTATATACTCCTGTAGGGGTCGGCTACCCTGCTGTAGCCGTCGAAGATCTCCTTCGAGTTTCTGCTTTGCACTGTCGGGGAAGTAAGCCCCACGCAGTAAAGCTGGAAACTCGTGCCAAGTCAGCAACTGTACGCCGGGCGGTCCAACAGGGCGAACCCGACGCCACCAAGTCTCGGCGTCTTTCTCCAAAAAGTGAGTTCCCAGGTGCACTTGATACTCCTCCTTGATGAAAAGATTCTCGAATAATTTCTCCATAGCTGCTATCCAGTTCTCGACCTCCCACGGCTCCGAGCTCAGACCAGCGAACCGCGGGGGATGGAACTGCTAATATATGACAGTCGATCCGTGAGCTCTCTCTGCTCTGCCTCCGTCAAAGGAGCAATCTGTGACGAGGTCGCCGAGGTAGCTACTGGGGGCGTCGCTGGAGGTGCCCTCTGCTCGAGTAACCTTACCAACCGTTCCACATTCTCTTGCTGGGCCTTGGCTGCCTCCTCCTGGCGCCTAACTGTCTCCTCCTGGCGCCTGGCTTGTCTCCTCCTGGCGTTTGGACGCCTCATCTTGGCGTTGCAACGCCTCCGACAAATGGGCCACTTGGGCCCGCAGCGCCTGAACCTCTCCCTGATCAACAGGGGGAGCCTCCTGCCGCTCAGGCTCCTCGTCTGCGGCTGGGTGAGCCTCGTCATAGCTCGACGTCTGGGAGGCATCGCAATCCTGCAATTAAAACCAAACATCAGGACCAAGAATCACTCAACCCAATCAAACGAGAGTCTATACATGTTACCCATTCTAAAGCGTAATGTCGTCTGCAGCCGACATGTCCCCTTTAGAGAATAAACATGCAAAATTACTCACCCCAATCCCCTGGGGGAGTTACAACTCAATCATGACTCTCGCAGAAATCACGTCTCTCTCGATAGTCAACCTACTGTCCAGCTAAAAGCCTAGGGTCTCTAAGTCCTCAATGACCTATAAACCTAGGCTCTGATACCACTCTAATCTGTCACGCCCCGGGGTCGAAACTGCGACCCGGGCTCGCTAACAGATCCGCCATCTGTACGGAAACTGCCGTACAGACGAAGCGTCTACCCTGCAAATAAATCTATAGCAACAGATATCAGAGCAAAAGTAAGTACATGCTATAGAAAGGAAACAGAACAACTGTACTAGAGTAAATAAAATCCAAGATACAAGCTGTCCTCAAGATACAAAATAACATCTCTCAAAATCTCACTCTACAAAAGTGGAAACTCAAAAGGGTACTGCTACCTCTCCACTAAACTGACTCGGGTAAGCGACTAGTCGGCCACCCTTACCTCGATCTGAAGACTCCGCACGGGAAGGAGTCGGAGCAGCTGCCTCAGGAAAACCTGCACCGCAGCGGGTGTGAGAACTACTACAAAGGTAGTTCCCAGTGGGTACCGTCCTCAAAGCACACGGTATGCCCACTAAGTCCACCGGAGGCACAAAAGGTAAACAAATAGATAGATAGATAGATAAAAGGGAAAGCTGGAAATCTATCTCTATATGCCTCTACATATGCTCAAAGGAAAAATACTCATCTATGAACATGCAGTGTAACTCACTCACACATCTCACCCAAATCTCAATGACTGTCCTCTTTGGACCAGTCAAGATAAAGTCAAGCCTGCGCTCATCTACTGCCGCACATCCGGAGGAACGGACTTACGTAGGGTGTCCCTCAAGGACTCTCAGTAACTCATCGCAGCCTCGTCAGGCTCGGTCATCATCGCACCCGGGGCGTAGCTCGAGGGGAGCGACCCCACCGAACTCAGTATCTCAGTATCTCAAGTATCTCATAACTGGCAAACATGCCAGGCTCAGCAGGCTATAATCCACGATCAAATAGATCGGAACACAGTGGATACACGACACACACTCACGTCAAGGTCGGAGTAAACTCCACGACTGAATCTGAAGTGCTCAAATAGAACCCCCAATGACACTAGTAAAACTCAAAAAGCCACAGAAAGGCTCTAATAATCAACAAATATCTCCTCGGCCCCCCGGCACGAGAGAACATGCTCCCCGAACCCATGCAGCATCACTAGAACCCTCAGACATTTTAAAACCATTTTTAAAAGTCGGTTTTCCAATAAAACAAGCTTCAGATTTTTAAAACGGTTCGGGAGCTTAAATGAGGCCAACCAAGTACACAGTCTAGTGTCATATAAGTCAAGAGTCCACTAAAAATACTCTGGGGTTCAGATAATATTTCTATAATTTTCTAGGCAACTATCAGATCATTTAACAGCTAAAATATACAGTTTTGACATGATCAAAGTGCGTTCTGAAGCATTAGAGGGCATTCCACGATTTTTAGAAGAAAATCCAACCCACCTCAAATGCTTTCCGAAGGCCGCGCGAAATCGGTGAAGAAACGGGCGCAATCTGACGAAAAAACTGAACTGCGCCTCTCGCGCGCGCGCGCACCGTCGCGCGTCTCGGAAAAATCCACGGAGCTCCAAACAACCTCCACAGCACCCAGCTAGGCCACCATAAAAATCTCAGCTCAATCCGATCACTCCAATCCACGAATCAAGCATGCGTAGCGTTGCGGATTTGCACAGTAACTTCCTGCTTGCACCCGAGAGCACAGGGAGAGAGGGAGAGAAAGGAGAGGAAATTAAACTCAATTCTCAAACAATTCCATCTCTAAAACCCAAGAGGAGAACAAACAAATCCAATCCACAATCTCCAACAATCAATTTACCTCAATTGCTCTCGCGCGCGCACGTTGACCCGGTCAACTCTCACAAGCAGCACAAATGGAGACCTTGCTTCTTCTCCTTCACTTCCTCTTCTTCTTCTCTGGCAGCAAGGATGGAGGAGGATGGATAAGGATGAGGGGTGGAGAGGGTGCAAGTGTCGGGGTATAAATCAATCGCGGAGTGTGGTTGGAACAGAAGAAGCCATACCTCAATTACTGTACCAGTCCGGGGCAAAAATCGGGCTCCCTGTGCCTGTGTACCGGTACCAGCCACTTGGTACCGGTACACGGGCCTTGGTTCCGGAACCAGAGGGCTGGTTCCGGAACCAAGCCACCCAAGGGCTCCAGAAACAACCGAAAACCTCCAGAATTTGCCCCGCCAACTCACTTTCTCGCCTCGGACCTCGCATCACCCCGGAAACCAACCGAACACCTCTGTAAAAACATATTACACATGTCCCAAAGATCAACTCACATCAAAAACCGTCCAGAAGCCAAAGCTTGACCCGCAAGCTCTCAAGCCGACGCCAACTCACTTTCCTTCAAAAGACTTCCGCGTCGCTCCGGGACCACCCGAACCTCTCTGTAATACAAACAGAAACTGCTGATGGTATTTCCACAATACCAGGCTGCCACGTGGAGTCGGCACACTGCCCGAAGCTCCGGAACTCTACATCAATCATACAAGTGGATCACTGCGAGCAAAGACCTAAGGTGGATCCACAGTCAAAGCGGACAACCCTCGGCCCAACGAATCAAGACAACCCAAAATCCAGCGATTTTGGATTCGGAAAGGTGATATCTTTCCTTGTCTTAAGTTCTAATTAGCTTATGATGTATGTAATGCTTTGATCGGTTTTTCTTTCATATTGTTCTTGATCTTTGCATTACATGTTTCAATGCTCTTCGTTTTTATGTTTTGTTTTAAACAAAAGGTTTTAACGAACAAGTGCATTGAATAAAAAAAAAAAAGGTTTTCACTTCATTCACTCCAAATTAATTTATATGGATTATCAACTTTACTTCATAATCATAATCTTGAAGATACTTCATTATAGGAGTTTTTGATATTATAAGCATCAAATTTTAGAAATCATGTGTGATCTTCAGATGCTTAATCTATCTCGGTTGTGTGAGTTCTTGTGATAAACATGAGACAACCGATTGACTAAAATTGGGATTTAATTCTTTCACGTAAGAGATTGCCTCTTACAAGGGTAAATAATTGAATTATGAAAGATGTGGAAAGAGTTACATCCGAAAGGAGTGTGAAAACTACCACCACATGCTGGAAAGAGCTGCCACCCCGGTCGTCGGTTTGTGTGTGAAGCTACCACATGTTATGGATGCTTGATAGTATTTTATGAGAAAATCTTTAGTTGAAGCATTGGAGATTATATGCAAAACTCTTATATTTTGAACAATCTCCTGGTTGGTATAAGGTGGAATAGTTGAAAGATGCTCAAAGAGCCACCCTTAGGTATTTTAGTGCTTATCTCAAATTTGAAAGGGTAAAAAATTCAGAATTGATGTCATTTGGAAATCTCCGTAAGTCATCTTTGTAAATCCGTTACATCTTGATAGAGTTTGAATCTCAAGATTATTTTTGAGACTTGTGTTTTGATGAATTATACATGAAAAACGGTTTATAATGTTTTACCTTATTTTTCATGATTTTGGAGTAAATCTTTTAATTCGTGAAATTAATTGGATTGAATGGCATCTATGTGAATTCATTGTTTTTCAAGCACTTACATGGATTTCTTGATGGAATACAAATCGGTATTTGAAAAGATTTCAAAATCTGGATTTGTTTCAAGAAATTTTTTGATTTTTGCTTTCTGGTACAGGTACGCAATCTGCATTTTTGTTATATACCGGAACTGAGCTTTTTTCTCTCTTCTCTATGAACTAATGCTGTTAGTGATTTCCTTTTGTCTAGTATGTTCACTGTTTGACAATTTGTGACAAAAAGGGGGAGAAGAGAAATAGGGGGAGACAGAGAGAGATCATCGAGATAGGGGGAGAACGGAAAATGATGATCGTATCACAAGGGGGAGAACATGGAGAACATGTTAGAGATGCTCAAGATAGGGGGAGACAAAGAAAAAACAAAAGAACCAAAGGAAGACGGATCAAATGTAGGATTCTAATTTCTAACGACTAACGTTTGATTTTGTTTGGAGTTTTGTTTTGCAGGAATTACATCACTTTAAGACTCCAAGTCCTAAGTCATAGAGTATGTTCTAGGACTGTTTGGTTCAAATGTAATTTTGTATTTATTGGATCTTTCACGCAAAGAAAATCAATGTTTTGGTGATGACATTGAGTTTCGATTTTTGGTTTAAGATGAGTGACTTGAGCGCTTTATGTATTTTTGGGTTTTGTCACGAAATTGCCAAAGGGGGAGATTGTTACGGCATTTTGGTATGGCATATTTCGTGAGTCAAGTCAGTGAGTTGAGTCGGAGTCTTAAAGGGATCAAATTGTCAATCAGCAATCAAAGACTTAGAGAAGATTCAACAAGAGCTCAAGTTGACACTCAGTGTCTTGAATCTTGAAGATTGAAGTTGAAGAATTGTGGATCAGTTACATCAATCTCAAGAAGAAAGTATTCAAGAGGATCAGGTATGTTTAACTAAATAATTGTGGTGATCCGAATACTTTCTTATAGTGTAGAAACACTTGGATGAACTTTTAATTGCATAATAATCAAAACTGGTGTTCGGACTTGTTCAGGATCCGGATCAGAGCCAACGATCCGGATCCCGAAGGTGTTGCTTCATACAAGACTTCGATCCGGATCCATGCAATTTCCGATCCGGATCCCGAATGTTAAGTTTTCTGATTTGTATGAACGATCCGGATCGGGCCTTGCAATCCGGATCCCGAAACCATGGTATTTCTGGAATCGTCAATCTCGTTACGACGATCCGGATCGCAGTAAATCCGATCCGGATCGCCGTCCTGAAAATTTCCAGATAAGGTATGTTTTTGATTCTTATCTTTTTCCAAAGGTTCTAAACTATAAATAGACACTTAGGGTTTCTCAAAAACGGGGGAGCTACGGCCGATCAATTTCTAAAACACTTGAGAGCAACCCTAGAGGCTAGGTTTTATCGTCTTCTTTATAGCCTCTTTTAGGTCAATTCGATGGTTCTTTCAAGAACATATCTTTTGTCGAATTGATCTAATCTTTGCTTAGAGATTTCTTCTACGGTTTCTCAATGAGAATCTAAGCAAAGGATCACCATCGAAGTCAATATTCTTATCGACTGAGTTTGCGTCGTGGATTCGACGTGGCATCGTGGATTCGGTGTGCTAAAGGCGTTTCGTGGATTCGAAACGTGTGCTCGTGGATTCGAGTGGCGTTCGTGGATTCGAACGTGTGCAGTGGGCGTGCAAATCGGTGGAGCGCGAGGTCCAAGAAATTGAAGGAGGGGTTAAATCCGTGGAGACGGTAATCACTTGTTATTCTTCTTTTCTTAGGGATTGTTATTGCGTGGATATCCAACCGGTCAGCGCAAGGTCCGAAGAAGCTGAAGGGGGGTTTGAGTCCGTGGAGTCGGTAATCACCTTGTTATTCTTCTATTCTTAGTGGATTGTTATTGCGTGTTGGTCCCGTGGTTTTTCTCCTGGATTGGAGTTTCCACGTATATATCTCGGTGTGCTGTTTTTATTTTCCGCATTGGTTTTTATTTTGCACTGAGATTGAGTTTTAAGTATTACACCTATTCACCCCCCTCTAGTTGTTTGATAGTACCTATTTAGATCCTTGGGATCCTATAATAACTCTACACAGTGGGCCGGGTCACTTTGATCTAACATCTTGACCATGTTGAAAGTCTCGGCGTCGCGCTTCTGATCTCAACTAAATAAACAGCATCGATAAAACATTCTCACGTAGTGGAAGACAATACACAGTGGTCTCGGGAATCGCAAATGGGGGCAAGACTATTGGTGAAACAAATCCCAAATGTCCGAGAACGCTCTTTTAAGGCTTTTACATCAACATGCCTTGCTCCAATGGCATTCCCTGTTTTCAAATTCTTTATTCTAGCCGAGCTGATAAAGTCTGAGGAGTGCTTGGCTAGCAGCTGGTTGCGCGAATGGAGATTCCCCAAGCACTCCCTCCTTGCGAGCAACACTTTTTCTTCTTGTCTTCCCAGAAGTTTCTTCCATTGGAGCTTTCCCTTTTTCAGCAGTAGTAGGCGGAGCCTTCGATGTTTCCGCAGGCGTTTCCTTTGAAGCAGTGGAACATTCGTTGCTTCAACTGCAGTTCATCCCAGTCAATTGATTCCGTTTCAGATTCTGTATCGGAATCATCTTAGATTTTTTCGTTTTCTTAGCCTTCTTAGCCCTCTT
>JAQNDB010003592.1:0-28493 GCA_029204045.2 Tillandsia leiboldiana
GGCGACCGTTCCGGTTTGGCTCTTTCGGGAGCTTTTCTGACCGAGGTATGTGCGTGGCTGGCTACTCCTCCCAGTCTGTTGTCGTGTAGTGTCGCTTTGTACTTTTTAGTTTCCACTTTTGTAACCTTTAGTGCTTTTACTTACTTTGTGGGTGGCGGTGGACGGGTGTGCTTGGCCTTTTTTTCACCGCTTATTGTTTTCACATTCAGCTCCTTTAGGGCTCTGATACTTGTTAGCTATAGATCTCTGGCTGGCCGGTTAGACTCTTCGGCTGTACGCAGTTTCCTCCGTCAGACGGCGGATCTTTTGGCGAGGCCGGGTCGCAGTGCGACCCCGGGGCGTGACTTTGTTGTGACCAAGTTGGTCTTGCTCAAATTTGCAACTTCCCTGAGACTACTGGGTACTGTCCACACTCAGTTTCGAATGTTTATCAGATGCTGCAAGTCTGATTGCTTCACGAGATGGACGTCGTGAATTTCACACTTTGGTTAAAAATAGTCAAAATCAAAGTCACACCCTCCTGCTGATTGAGTTGTGCTAGGTATGACAGCCAGAGCTGATGGCTCCCATACCTAAAAACTCAAAGCTTCAACACAACTCCTGGAGAGTTGTAGTTAATGGAATTTGTCTTCCAATACTCGGTCCGACTCGGAAATTCTTGTTTTCTTAAAGAGCTACGACCCAGAGTATCGGTATATACTTCATTGTCTGCTACAACACATTCTTCCCAACATGAATACGAAGGTTCTTCGATGGGACAGAATGTTATACCTTTATCTTCTTGGAAATCCGGCCGCATTGATTGAGCAAACTTGAATATTCCCTATCTCATTTTGGTCAGGATGGCGCGGTATGTGAACACTCTCATCCACACAGAGACTACCCTACCCAATGATTATCATGCGCATCCTTAGAAAGTTTAAAGTCGATACACGCGCGAGCTCATACATGACAGTTTGGGCACCATTAATGAGACGACAATTGTGAAGTCTCTCTCAACGAACCAGATGAACCCATAATACCTCCTCACCGGCAACGAGCACAACAACAACGAGCGACAACCTCTGCACCGGCAAGAAACTCTCCTGTTCCACCAGCACAGCAGGCACTCCATCCACTTCTGATGATGATGCGTCAGTGAGTTCAATCTTTAAGGAACAACAGCGACTCTCAACGAGCAAGAGCGCATGGCTACTGATGTCGCTGAAATGAAAGAGGATATCAAAGAAGTTAAGAAGGAACAAGCTTCTATAAACAACGGATCAAGAAAATGTTTCAGAAGCTTGGGTGTATCCGCTCCGACAGACTCTGCATAAAGTTTTTCTTCTTTTCTCTAATCTCTCTTTTGCAGGTTTTTAAAGTTTTTGTTCTTATTTAGTTCTCAGGTGTTTCTTAATTTTGTTCTATTTAACTCTCCTTAAAGTTGTTGTGATTTTGGCTTTGTTTGTGACAAAAAGGGGAGAGAGTTTAGAGAGAACTTGAACAATGAACTTGAACAATGATGTGATGTGAACATCAAGGTAAGTGAACTCAAGGGAACTTGAACAATGATGAACACATGCTGATGTGAAATTTTGTATACATCAAGGTAAGTATCACTTCAACTTCAACTTTGGTTTTTTATCTTGTGATTGTTTGCATGTCTCGACTAACTATTCGACTAACTATTTGGGGCATGTAATATGACTAACAAGTTGATGTTGGACTAACATTTTGTGACATTTGGTTTTTAATTGCATAGAAGATATGTTGGTTTTGACTATGATTCTCTTACATATCTGAATTCTCAAATGTCATGATGATCAGATAAACTCTATCTCTGTACTAGGTTTGTATGCTAAATATTCTGAGGTATCTAACGATCTCTTTTTGTCAAGAATGATTTCTTTGTGCAGAGAGTACAGATGTCTAAGGTCTAGAGTCTGTTTTAGGAGTTTATTTCATGTTTTAAATTTTTGGATCTCCATTGTAAATTTTTGTTGTATGGTGATAGTCAACAAAAATATCTTTTTGAATTTTCTTGAGTGGATCTGTGTTTTGTCACGAAACCGCCAAAGGGGGAGATTGTTACGGAATTGAGTTGGCGTAGTTTCGTGAAAGTCTCAAGTCTTGAAGATTGAAGGTGAAGAAAGTTGGATCATTTAACTCAATCTCAAGAAAGAAGAATTCAAAGGATCAGGTATGTTTAACCTAAGATTTTGTGTGATCCGAATACTTCTTGTAGTGTAGAGAATCACTTGGAAGAATCTTTCATTGCATAAAAATCAAAACTGGACTTGGGACATGTTCAGGATCCGGATCAGGTTGTTCGATCCGGATCCCGAAGGTGGTTTGTTCATACACCAGTTCAATCCGGATCGTAGCCCTCTCTTGATCCGGATCCCGATACACTGAGTTTACCATCTTCCTTGAACGATCCGGATCAGGCTTCGCAATCCGGATCCCGAACGTTGATGTTTGGTGAACTGTATGAACGATCCGGATCAAGCACTTCGATCCGGATCCCGAACCTTCGTTTTTCTGGAATTTACCTGACTCGTACGACGTCCGGATCACAGCTAATCCGATCCGGATCGCCCGTCCGTAAAATTTCCAGAAATGTTAGGTTTTTGATTCTTATCTCCTTCCTAGGGTTTCTAACCTATAAATAGACCCTATGATTCATTTCCTAGGGTAAGCCGATAAAAAGGAAACTAGCCGTCATTTTCATATATTCATCTTTTACGGCTCTAGATCCACATATAGAGAAGAAAGGAAATCATTAGAGAACACTCCATGTTTCTTCATCTATATTGATTAGTTTGATTCTAGGTTTTCATACTCACATCTTGAGTTGAATCAAACTAATGAATACTTAGATGGTATTTCCGATCTATCTTTGATCTAAGTATTCAGCGGATCATCACCACCCAAAAACAACGATTTACCCCAAAAATCGGCGCGTGAATTCGCGTGTCCCTTGTGGATTCAAGGTTCAACCGCTCTCGTGGATTCGGAGCGAGGCACGTTCGTGGATTCGAAGGGGTGCTATTGGGTGAAGACCGTGGATTCGGTCGGACGTCGTGGATTCGACGTTGGACGCCGTGGATTCGGCGTTGGGCGCAGATCGTGGATTCGAGAAGCGTCGCGGAGCGAGCGAGAAGATCCTCTAGGAGCGTATGGAAAAGGTTGAGTCGTAAGTGTGTACGGTAAATCACCTTGTACGTGTTTTAATTCTAGTGGATTTCTGCCGTGTTATCGGTCCCCATGGTTTTTTACTCCGGTGATGGAGTTTTCCACGTAAAATCTTGCGTATTATTTTAATTTCCGCATTGGGTTTTTATCGCAACGATTTTTTGAGTGTTTATACGTTTACACCTATTCACCCCCCCTCTAGGTGTTTTTTTCCCCTATTTAGATCCTTATTACATATAACCCAACACCTGGGACCACCGTCAACCCCAACGGTTCCCAACAAGACGGACCGGAAGATACTCGACGGCCCGGGACTGCCGTCTGCGCAACGGCTCCCTCCACGACGGCACAACAGGGAAACAAGACCTCCCGGGACTACCGTTTACCCAAACGGCTCCCGGCACAGATAAGCAACCCAGTACAACTACCAGACTCCACTCTGCTCCCAGGCAAGAGTGTAAAACCATCCCACACTAAAAGCAAGTCCCGACCTCTCGGCCCACTACCCGGGCGAGAAAAACACTATGTCCAGGATGAAGGAACAGTGTGGATGTCTAAGCATAAATAACCCTAGCCCAAGTGAGGGTTTTCTACTAGTCTGGTTACACATACAACATATGACGGAGGCTGCTAGGTCAAGTTCCAAGATAACTACTTTAACAGATAATAAAGGGATAGCCATTCCCAACAATCTAGCATGCTACACAAGGAAATAAACTATCATGCATAGTCCTACATCAATAGAATTAATGTACATTCCATAAAACTTGGAGATAAGGCCACCCACCTCGATTTGCCACCAATTGCTCGTAGACACTTGCAATTGGCCTCCACGCGATCCGCACGCAAAACGATGTCCGCTACCGGAGTCTGCACGCAAAACGGAGCACGGTGCCAGAATCCCGCAACGCCAAACGGAGTCCGTACGCAGAACGGTGCACGGTGCCAGAGTCCGCACGGCAAAACGGTGCACGGTGCCAGGATCCGCACCGCAAAACGGAGTCCCGCACGCAAAACGGTGCACGGTGCCAGAGTCCGCACGCAGAACGGTTGCACGGTGCCAGGATCCGCACGCAAAACGGAGTCCGCACGCAAAACGGTGCACGGTGCGGGAGTCCGCACGCAAAACGGTGCACGATGCCAGGATCCGCACGCAAAATAGAATCCGCACGCAAAACGGTGCACGGTGCCGGGAGTCCGCACGCAAAACGGTGCACGGTGCCAAACACAGAAAGGAGCAAGAGGGTCAGTTACATTCTAAAAGATCGCCCCAAAACTGTACAAAAATACAGTAAAACCAACAGACGGGACCTACCCGACTGCGCCGCCGTCGCCGCAACACCCCCAACGGAAGCCTCGCGCCGCTCCACGAGGCCCGCGCGCGAAACGCCATCTCCCACAACCTCCTCCCTCACTCTCCCTTGCCGCTCGGTTGGAGAAGAAAACGAAGAAGGAAAAGAGGTGGCTTGCGGGGAGGAAGAAGGAGAAGAAGAAGAGAAAGGGAGAGAGAGGGGTCCACGGTGCACCGGTCCACGGTGCACCGGCGGTCCACCGCACCCACACGGGTGCACCAGGTCCAGGCAAAGCGGCGCGCGGCCACGTGGCCGTATCCCAGCAGGCCACGCGGGCGCGCAGCTCACGGCCACACGGGCGAGTGACACCCTGCCGCCCCACAGGCGCGGGACACGCGCCTGTGACACGGGCGCGCGCCCCTGCGCCCGCGCGGGCGCCAACGGGGGTCCGCCACGTGGCGGCCCCCACGTGGCCCGCACAGGAGGCGCGCCTCCCCCCTGACGCGCTGCTGCCCGTCCCATCACGCGGCCGCCTCGAACCGCGCGCCTTGACCCGCGCACCGCGTTCGCCTCGGGATCCGTGCCACGTGCACACCTCGATAAACGTGCCATTTTGCCTCAAAAAATGCGCACTTCATCCGGGCTCCAAATCCAACAAATAAATAGTCCATTCTTAGCGATTTCGCACGCTGAATCCAAAAACGATGTCCAATTCTCCAAATTCTCACCCGAAAATTTGCCGAATGCCCACTCGATCCGATTTTCGCGCCGGGTCCATTTTTAAAGTCCGATTTGCCCAATTCCAACTCTAAAAATTCCCGAAGGCGACCGGAGAGGTAAACTTTTATCCGAACTTCACCCGGAGTCTAATTTTGACATCTGAATCGCGCGAAATCACTTCTAAACACCCGACGGGTCCTCCAACTTCCCACGGGGTCTCAATTTAAGCCCGAAGTCCACCACTTGTGTCCAAATTGCGCGCAACCCACGCAGGCCTCCAGTGATGCAAGCAAATCCCAATTTGCATCACAAATCTATTTCTGGGCCCCCAACACGCGCACCAACACCCCCAACGGCGACCGAAAGCTGCCCAACAACCAGCAACCCTACGAAGGGGATTCCGGGACCTCACATCCTCCCCCACTAAAAGAAAGTTTCGTCCTCGAAACTAGATCAAGCCCATCAGGAGTCAAGAATACCACGGCTAGGTATCTAACAATACGCCTCCAGCTCCCCCACTCGCTCCTCGTGATTACTCCGCAACAACAACAACAAGTACGGTATTACCCGATGTGCAATTCTCTCATCTCTCGAGCCAGAAATTGCAACGGGCGTCCCTCGTACTCCAATAATCACAAATCTCAAAGGGGCAAGTAAATCACGGGCGAGGAAAAAAAAACACATCACTATTGAGCTGAGACGTGAAAAACCAAGGGCTCCACTAAAAGGCTGGGGGAAAACTGAAATAACCACAAGTGTAATACGCACCAAACCACAACATGGTGCCACCCTCAACAAGACGACCCGAAGCATACCCGCAGACTCGTCCAATAAGGAAGGGAAATCCAATAAGTTGGGGTCTTCACTCGGTCACTTCCCGATCCAAAACCACCCGAGTGGCCTACTCAACTGCAGGCTACCCTCAAAAGGGATCCTCAAGAGACACAATCTCGTGCCACAGTTGGTCGCTCAACATGCTATAACCCCAACGGACCCACGGGTCGAAGTCGATCCCTCAACTCATAAAGAACACCCTAACGGGGACCAAACCGTCGGTGAACGGGACTGAAAACTGGCTCACAAGGCGATCATAAAGCTGATGCCCAACTCGCGGTCAAAAGTCCGAAACATCCAAAAGACTCTCACCGTTGTGTACCTACAACGTGGCATCACTGCCGTGCACCCACGGCGTGGCATTACTGCCGTGTAACAACGGCGTGGCCTCACTGCCGTGCGCCAACGGCGTGGCATCACCACCGTGTATCAACGGTGTGGCATCACCACCGTGTATCAACGGTGTGGCATCACTGCCGTGTATCAACGGCGTGGCATCACTGCCGTGCGCCAACGGCGTGGCATCACCACCGTGTATCAACGGTGTGGCATCACCACCGTGTATCAACGGTGTGGCATCACTGCCGTGTATCAACGGCGTGGCATCACTGCCGTGTACCAACGGCGTGGCATCACTGCCGTGCGCCAACGGCGTGGCATCACCACCGTGTATCAACGGTGTGGTATACTCAAGCATCAAGGCCTCAGATCTTCACAGTCCTATACCCAACACTACCTCGAAAACCCGGAGCTGAGGAAGGGCCAAAAGATCAACAGGCAAAAACCAGGGCCCCAACTGCACTGGGCAGGACCAATAACTCCCATCTATGTGCAACACGTGATCAGGTATCTGAACCTCACGATCACAAGCTAAAGGTCCTATCTCTAGCACATGCATCAATGCAAATGCCCTAGCACTCTCACAGCTATGTCGGAGAACCCTCAACGACTCAACTCACAGCAACACCCCACTCATAGGCGAGAAGAACCGACTGACGCGGCAAAGATCCAAAAATTCCGATAGACCGGTGCCTAGAACCCCAACCAAACAAGAACAGACCCTAGGCTCAGTCTATCGAAGTTTTCGCTCCTTTACCGTTCAGGGATTCGGTCCCTCTCGTTCAAAGCGGGAAACTATGTCAACAAGCAACTCACGGCTGGAGACGCTCCCGGTAGTCCATCAGGACGAACTCGACGCCATCAAATCTCGGCGTCCTGTCGGGTCATCTCAATCTCACTAAAATAACCACCTGGTAACTCGGCCGGAGGTGAAAATCGCCTCAACAGGCCAAACCTTCGCCACTCACTAGGCGGCATCGCCACTCATTGGGCGGCATCGCCACTCACTGGGCGGCATCACCCCTTACTGGGCGGCATCGCCCCTCACTGGGCGGCATCGCCCCTCGTAGCTCGGCCAGTGGAAAGTATCCTCCTGGTAATTCGGCCAGGGAAAAATGTCCTCCTGGTAACTCGGCCAGGGCATGCGCCCACCTGGTAACTCGGCCAGGGGCAACGCATCCATCTGGTTGCTCGGCCAGTGGAAAGTATCCTCCTGGTAACTCGGCCAGTGATAATTATCCATCTGGTAACTCGGCCAGTGATAATTATCCATCTGGTAACTCGGCCAGTGATAATTATCCACCTGGTAACTCGGCCAGTGATAATTATCCACCTGGTAACTCTGCCAGTGATAATTATCCATCTGGTAACTCGGCCAGTGATAATTATCCACCTGGTAACTCGGCCAGTGATAATTATCCACCTGGTAACTCGGCCAGTGATAATTATCCACCTGGTAACTCGGCCAGTGATAATTATCCATCTGGTAACTCGGCCAGTGATAATTATCCACCTGGTAACTCGGCCAGTGATAATTATCCATCTGGTAACTCGGCCAGTGATAATTATCCATCTGGTAACTCGGCCAGTGATAATTATCCATCTGGTAACTCGGCCAGTGATAATTATCCATCTGGTAACTCGGCCAGTGATAATTATCCACCTGGTAACTCGGCCAGTGATAATTATCCACCTGGTAACTCGGCCAGTGATAATTATCCACCTGGTAACTCGGCCAGTGAAAACGCCCTCCTGGTAACTCAGCCAGGGAAAATGCCCTCCTGGTAACTCAGCCAGGGAAAATGCTCTCCTGGTAACTCAGCCCGGGAAAACGCTCTCGTGGTAACTCAGCCAGGGAAAATGCCCTCCTGGTGACTCAGCCAGGGAAAATGCCCTCCAGGTAACTCAGCCAGGGAAAACGCTCTCCTGGTAACTCAGACAGGAAAAACGCCCTCCTGGTGACTCAGCCAGGGAAAATGCCCTCCTGGTAACTCAGCCAGGGAAAACGCTCTCCTGGTAACTCAGCCAGGGAAAATGCCCTCCTGGTGACTCAGCCAGGGAAAATGGCCTCCTGGTAACTCAGCCAGGGAAAACGCTCTCCTGGTAACTCAGCCAGGAAAAACGCCCTCCTGGTGACTCAGCCAGGGAAAATGCCCTCCTGGTAACTCAGCCAGGGAAAATGCCCTCCTGGTAACTCAGCCAGGGAAAACGCCCTCCTGGTGACTCAGCCAGGGAAAATGCCCTCCTGGTAACTCAGCCAGGGAAAACGCTCTCCTGGTAACTCAGCCAGGGAAAATGCCCTCCTGGTGACTCAGCCAGGGAAAATGCCCTCCTGGTAACTCAGCCAGGGAAAACTCTCTCCTGGTAACTCAGCCAGGAAAAACGCCCTCCTGGTGACTCAGCCAGGGAAAATGTCCTCCTGGTAACTCAGCCAGGGAAAATGCCCTCCTGGTAACTCAGCAGGAAAAACGCCCTCCTGGTGACTCAGCCAGGGAAAATGCCCTCCTGGTAACTCAGCCAGGGAAAATGCCCTCCTGGTAACTCAGCCAGGGAAAATGCCCTCCTGGTAACTCAGCCAGGGAAAACGCCCTCCTGGTGACTCAGCCAGGGAAAATGCCCTCCTGGTAACTCAGCCAGGGAAAGCGCTCTCCTGGTAACTCAGCCAGGGAAAATGCCTTCCTGGTGACTCAGCCAGGGAAAATGCCCTCCTGGTAACTCAGCCAGGGAAAACGCTCTCCTGGTAACTCAGCCAGGAAAAACGCCCTCCTGGTGACTCAGCCAGGGAAAATGTCCTCCTGGTAACTCAACCAGGGAAAATGCCCTCCTGGTAACTCAGCCAGGGAAAATGCCCTCCTGGTAACTCAGCCAGGAAAAACGCCCTCCTGGTGACTCAGCCAGGGAAAATGCCCTCCTGGTAACTCAGCCAGGGAAAATGCCCTCCTGGTAACTCAGCCAGGGAAAATGCCCTCCTGGCAACTCAGCCAGGGAAAATGCCCTCCTGGTAACTCAGCCAGGGAAAACGCCCTCCTGGTAACTCAGCCAGGGAAAATGCCCTCCTGGTAACTCAGCCAGGGAAAATGCCCTCCTGGTAACTCAGCCAGGGAGGGGTGTGTCCTTTTCACAACACGACGTCTCAGGGGTATCGCAACCCACTGCACAACTACAAACGTCAGGACACAACAACCATACGACCCAATCCAGCGAAAGTCTAAGACATGTCATCCATTCCATAGCATTATGTTGTCTGCAACCAACATAATCGATTTAGGAGAATAAACATGCCAAACTCTCATCCCGTCTCTTGGGAGAGGTAAAAACTCAATCAGGACTCTCGCTAAAAGTCACGACTCTCACGTAGTCATCCTAATATCCAACCTCAAGCCTAGGGTTTCTAAGTCCATCACGACCTACAACCTAGGCTCTGATACCACTCTAATCTGTCACGCCCCGGGATGGAAACTGCCACCCGGGCTCGCCAACAGATCCGCCATCTGTACGGAAACTGCCGTACAGACGAAGCGTCTAACCTGCAGGAAGAATCAACTACAGTATACAGATATCAGAGAGCTGAAAGTAGACTACTAAAACTGAAGTCCAAACACTGTACAACTGAAAATAATACAATATCCATCTCCCCAAATACTATCATATACAAAGTCCTCTGATACAAAACTCAAAAGGGAGGTATCTCCAATGAATACATCAGTGTACAGACTCTCGATACAAGAATATCCTCACTACAACAGTCTCTCAAACTGTAAAATAAAGTACAACTCTATACCTCACAACAAAGGTCTCTCAACAGAGGAAAAAGAAGAAAACTAATCTACTGAAGCTCTTCTCTGAAGGGGTACCGCTACACTCCAATGACGGGTGGGGAACTAGCTCGCGACTCCCTCGCCTCGGTCAGAAGGATCAGCAACTGGAGCAACAGGAACAGGAGGAGAAGTTCCTGGGGAAAAAGACACCACGACGGGTGTGAGAACTACTTCCCACAGTAGTTCTCAGTGGGTACCGTCAACAAGCCCAACGGTCTACCCACTAAGTCTACTAGAGGCAAAAGATAACAGGCAAAGAAATCTGAAAGAAAAGCTGGAAACTACTCTACAGCTACCATGCCTCTACCTAGACACTCAAAAGTGGAACAGATGAAAGTAAAAGAGACCACTCGCACCCAAGGTGCTCAATCGACCCAAACGAACTGACTACCTCAAAGGTCCAGTCAAGCCTGCGCCCGTCGACTAGGAACGCTCCTGCCCACTACCACACATCCACATGAGGACGGGATTTACGTGGGGCGTCCTGTCCTACTAACTCATCCCTCGCGCAAAACCGCCTCAACAGGCCCATCGTTGCCTCAACTGCGGAAAACTGCCTCAACAGGCCAACCATCGTATCCACAGCGGCATCTCAGGACGCGACTCCAGCTGAGTAGAACGGCGCGGCATAGAGTATCAAACATTGGCATATGCAGGCTGGTCAAAATCCACGCTCACTCACAGAACGGTAGGGCTCAAGATCCCCAAATACCTCGCACAACAGTTGGAGCACTCTCGACGACTCAGCTGCTCGGCTAACTCGAAACACGAGACACTAGCCTCTCCAACGGCTCGCAGCACAAGGCTCATTGGCTGGAGATACTCCACAGCCAGGAACGACCCACAACTCAGGGTAACAAAACAGGTCGGACAACACTCAACGACCTGGGACCACCGTCAACCCCAACGGTTCCCAACAAGACGGACCGGAAGATACTCGACGGCCCGGGACTGCCGTCTGCGCAACGGCTCCCTCCACGACGGCACAACAGGGAAACAAGACCTCCCGGGACTACCGTTTACCCAAACGGCTCCCGGCACAGATAAGCAACCCAGTACAACTACCAGACTCCACTCTGCTCCCAGGCAAGAGTGTAAAAGCATCCCACACTAAAAGCAAGTCCCGACCTCTCGGCCCACTACCCGGGCGAGAAAACACTATGTCCAGGGATGAAGGAACAGTGTGGATGTCTAAGCATAAATAACCCTAGCCCAAGTGAGGGTTTTCTACTAGTCTGGTTACACATACAACATATGACGGGGGTGCTAGGTCAAGTTCCAAGATAACTACTTTAACAGATAATAAAGGGATAGCCATTCCAACAATCTAGCATGCTACACAAGGAAATAAACTATCATGCATAGTCCTACATCAATAGAATTAATGTACATTCCATAAAACTTGGAGATAAGGCCACCCACCTCGATTTGCCACCAATTGCTCGTAGACACTTGCAATTGGCCTCCACGCGATCCGCACGCAAAACGATGTCCGCTGCCGGAGTCCGCACGCAAAACGGAGCACGGTGCCAGAATCTGCACGCCAAACGGAGTCCGTACGCAGAACGGTGCACGGTGCCGGAGTCCGCACGCAAAACGGTGCACGGTGCCAGGATCCGCATGCAAAACGGAGTCCGCACGCAAAACGGTGCTTGGTGCCAGAGTCCGCACGCAGAACGGTGCACGGTGCCAGGATCCGCACGCAAAACGGAGTCCGCACGCAAAACGGTGCTTGGTGCCAGAGTCCGCACGCAGAACGGTGCATGGTGCCAGGATCCGCACGCAAAACGGAGTCCGTACGCAAAACGGAGTCCGCACGCAAAACGGTGCACGGTGCCGGAGTTCGCACGCAAAACGGTGCACGGTGCCAGGATCCGCACGCAAAATGGAATCCGTACGCAAAACGGTGCACAGTGCCGGAGTCCGCATGCAAAACGGTGCACGGTGCCAAACACAGAAAGGAGCAAGAGGGTCAGTTACAGTCTAAAAGATCGCCCCAAAACTGTATAAAAATACAGTAAAACCAACAGACGGGACCTACCCGACTGCGCCGCCGTCGCCGCAACACCCCCAACGGAAGCCTCGCGCGCTCCACGAGGCCCGCGACGCGAAACGCCATCTCCCACAACCTCCTCCCTCACTCTCCCTACCGCTCGGTTGGAGAAGAAAACGAAGAAGGAAAAGAGGTGGCTTGCGGGGAGGAAGAAGGAGAAGAAGAAGAGAAAGGGAGAGAGAGGGGTCCACGGTGCACCGGTCCACGGTGCACCGGCCGGTCCACCGCACCCACACGGGTGCACCAGGTCCAGGCAAAGCGGCGCGCGGCCACGTGGCCGTATCCCAGCAGGCCACGCGGGCGCGCAGCTCACGCGCCACACGGGCGCGTGACACCCTGCCGCCCACAGGCGCGGGACACGTGCCCGTGACACGGGGGCGCGCCCCTGCGCCCGCGCGGGCGCCAACGGGGGTCCGCCACGTGGCGGCCCCCACGTGGCCCGCACAGGAGGCGCGCCTCCCCCCTGACGCGCTGCTGCCCGTCCCATCACGCGGCCGCCTCGAACCGCGCGCCTTGACCCGCGCGCCGCGTTCGCCTCGGGATCCGTGCCATGCGCACACCTCGATAAACGTGCCGTTTTGCCTCGAAAAATGCGCACTTCATCCGGGCTCCAAATCCAACAAATAAATAGTCCATTCTTAGCAATTTCGCGCGCTGAATCCAAAAACGATGTCCAATTCTCCAAATTCTCACCCGAAAATTTGCCGAATGCCCACTCGATCCGATTTTCGCGCCGGGTCCATTTTTAAAGTCCGATTTGCCTAATTCCAACTCTAAAAATTCCCGAAGGCGACCGGAGAGGTAAACTTTTATCCGGACTTCACCCGGAGTCTAATTTTGACATCTGAATCGCTCGAAATCACTTCTAAACACCCGACGGGTCCTCCAACTTCCCACGGGGTCTCAATTTAAGCCCGAAGTCCACCACTTGTGTCCAAATTGCGCGCAACCCACGCAGGCCTCCAGTGATGCAAGCAAATCCCAATTTGCATCACAAATCTATTTCTGGGCCCCCAACACGCGCACCAACACCCCCAACGGCGACCGAAAGCTGCCCAACAACCAGCAACCCTACGAGGGGGATTCCGGGACCTCACAACTCTTGAAGGGAAACATTTACTTTTATCAGATTTTCCCTTTCCACTTCAAGAGCGTTTGAGAGAGAAGTTGCCCTTTTTGCTTCTTCTTCGAGATCATGCAATCTCCCTCTCAAACTCTTGTTTTGCTTAGCCACTTTCTTTGAATCCCTCAAAAGTCTGTGGTAGGCTAGAGCAAAATCTTCACCTTCCGAATCATCCGATTCGTTGTCCGTTGCAATCTTTTCAATAGTGGAGTTGGACAATGACTCGGACGTACTTGCCATAAAGCACATGAAGGGTGAAGATGTGGACGCGTGGAATGCCGTGGTGCTCTTTTCTTCATCACTTGAAGACGACTCATTTGACGTTGAGTTGTCATCCCAAGTGACGACTTGCATCGCCTTCTTCTTTGCCAGATACTTGTTGGGACACTCCGTTGCAATGTGGCCGTAGCCTCGACATTTGAAGCATTGTAGTTGTCCCTCTGAACTTTTCTTATCCTTTGAGAAGTTCTCTTGCTTTCTTGACTTGTAACTTGAAGTACCCTTGCCTTTGTTCGACTTTCCGAAGGATGGAGATTTACTTGAATTACCCCTTCGAAAGTTGCGGCGAAACTTCCTTGTCAAGAGAGCGAGCTGCTTCTCAAATTCCTCCATAGAAAGGTTCTCGTCATCGTCTGAGGAGGATGTATCCGCGTCTTCTTCCTTAGTTATTTTCAACGCATAACCTGAAGACTTAGAAGAGGATGCTTTTCCAGAAGAATTGTTAGTAGTAAATGTCATTTCATATGTTTGTAATGAACCAACTAATTCTTCTACACGCATTTCGTCCGGGTGTTTAATAGTTTCAATGGCTGTAACCTTTGGGCGAAATCGTTCAGGAAGAGTTCTTAAGATCTTTCTTACAACCTTAAATTCTGGAATCTTCTCTCCCAGGTTAGCACATGAGTTTACGATGTCTTGCAATCGTGTATAGTAGTCCGTGAAAGATTCATTTTCTGCCATCAAGATAGAGTCAAACTTGCTCGTAAGCATTTGCAGTTTCTGAATCATCACGAGGTTAGTTCCCTCATGTGTAACCTGAAAAACATCCCAGATTTCTTTCGCAGTCTCACATGCCGAGACGCGAGAGAATTCAGTTTGAGATAAGGCATTAAAAATAGCATTAATTCCCTTGCCATTGTAAGAAGATGAGTCTAACTCTTCCTTGGTCCATTTCGACCTAGGTTTTAAGGTGCGAACATCAGAGATAATTTCAGTTGGATTAGACCATCCTAATTCAATTGATTGCCACACTCTTTCGTCGATGGAAATTAAAAAGGCTTTCATCCGTACTTTCCAGTACGCATAATTTGTTCCATCAAAGAAAGGGGGTCGATTGATGTTTCCACCTTCAACCATTGTTTACAACCCTATTCCCGCTCTGATACCACTTGTTGGGTTATATGTAATATAGATCTAAATAGGGGAAAAAACACCTAGAGGGGGGTGAATAGGTGTAAACGTATAAACACTCAAAAATCGTTGCGATAAAAAACCCAATGCGGAAATAAAAATAACACGCAAGATTTTTACGTGGAAAACTCCATCACCGGAGTAAAAAACCACGGGACCGATAACACGGCGAAATCCACTAGAATTAAAACACGTACAAGGTGATTTACCGTACACACTTACGACTCATCCTTTTCCATACGCTCCTAGAGGATCTTCTCCGCTCGCTCCACGACGCTTCTCGAATCCACGATCTGCGCCCAACGCCGAATCCACGGCGTCCAACGTCGAATCCACGACGTCCGACCGAATCCACGGTCTTCACCCAGTAGCACCCTTCGAATCCACGAACGTGCCTCGCTCCGAATCCACGAGAGCGGTTGAACCTTGAATCCACAAGGACACGCGAATCCACGCGCCGATTTTGGGAAAATCGTTGTTTTTGGGTGGTGATGATCCGCCGAATACTTAGATCAAAGATAGATCAGAAATACCATCTAAGTATTCATTAGTTTGATTCAACTCAAGATGTGAGTATGAAAACCTAGAATCAAACTAATCAATATAGATGAAGAAACATAGAGTATTCTCTAATGATTTCCTTTCTTCTCTATATGTGGATCTTAGGCCGTATAAAATGATATATGAATATGACGGCTATTTTCCTTTTATCGGCCTCTTTGCTTCTTACCCTAGAAAAAGAGTCATAGGGTCTATTTATAGGTTAGAAACATTTGGAAGGAGATAAGAATAAAAAACCTAACATTTCTGGAATTTTGACGGGCGGCGATCCGGATCGGATTTGGGCGATCCGGATTGCAGTAGCAAGAAAGACGGTTTCCAGAAAAACAAACGTTCAGGATCCGGATCGGAATGCCTGATCCGGATCGTTCATACAATTCAGAAAACTCAACGTTCGGGATCCGGATCGTGAGATGTTGCGATCCGGATTGAAGTAATGTATGAAACAACAACCTTCGGGATCCGGATCGCTGGCTCTGATCCGGATCCTGAACATGTCCGAACACCAGTTTTTTGATTTTTATGCAATTAAAAATTCTTCCAGGTGTTTCTACACTACAAGAAGTATTCGGATCACCAAGAATCTTTAGTTAAACATACCTGATCCTTTTGAATTCTTCTTTCTTGAGATTGAGTTAAATTATCCAACCTTCTTCACCTTCAATCTTCAAGACTTGAACCTTTCACGAAACTACGCCAACTCAAATTCCGTAACAACGTTCCCGGGCGCAAATAAACTCGATTAATAACATAGATTGCAGTGTTCACAGCTTCAGCCCAAAAATATAACGGTAAATTCCGGCTATGAAGCATAACACGTGCCATCTCTTGTACAACCTTGTTTTTGCGCTCGACTACACCATTCTGTTGAGGTGTATAGGGTGCTGAGAATTCATGTTTAATGCCATTGGAAGTGCAAAAATCAATGAATTTAGAATTTATGAATTCTCCACCTCTATCACTTCTAACACGAATGATCTTTTCATTCTTTTCAATCATAATACGAAGGCAAATCTCGTGAAAAGAATCAAAAATATCAGCTTTCTCTTTTAAAAATGCTACCCATGAGTATCTAGAGAAATCATCAACCAATAAGAAAATATACCATTTACCTCCCAAGGATGGTTGACGTGTCGGCCCCATAAGATCCATATGCAATAATTCTAAGGGCCGATTAGTACCAACGTGGTTCAAGTTCTTGTGTGCAGTCCTAGATTATTTTCCCTTTTGACAACCAGCACACACAATGTTTTGTTTAAGTGAAAGTTTTGGAACCCCCTTGACCACGTCTTTGTTTGAAATTCTAGCAAGTTGTTGGGTTATATATAATTGGATCTAAATAGGAAAAAAAACACCTAGAGGGGGGTGAATAGGTGTAAACAATAAACACTGAAAAATCTTTGCGATATAAAACCCAATGCAGAAAAATAAATAACACGCAGAGAATTTTACGTGGAAAACTCCAAACCGGAGTAAAAAACCACGGGACCGATAACACGGTGAAATCCACTAGAATTAAACACGTACAAGGTGATATACCGTACTCACAGACGACTCAACCTTTTCCATACGCTCCTAGTTGATCTTCTCCGCTCGCTCCACGACGCTTCTCGAATCCACGATTTGCGTCCAACGCCGAATCCACGACGTCCGACCGAATCCACGGTCTTCACCCAGTAGCACGCTTCGAATCCACGAACGTACCTCGCTCCGAATCCACGAGAGCGGTAGCACCTTGAATCCACAAGGCCACGCGAGTCCACGCGCCGATTTTGGGAAAATCGTTGTTTTTGGGTGGTGATGATCCGCCGAATACTTAGATTAGAAATAGATCGGAAATACCATCTAAGTATTCATTGATTTGATTCTACTCAAAATGTGAGTATGAAAACCTAGAATCAAATCAATCAATATAGATGAAGAAACATAAGATTTAATCTATTGATTTCCTTTCTTCTCTATTTGTGGATCTATCTAATTCGGTCGTCTTTTTCCCTTTTTCGTGGGTTGCACTAAAAGATGAATTAAAGGGTCTATATATAGGTTAGAAACCATTGGAAGAGGATAAGAATAAAAAACTAACCTTTTCTGGAATTTTTCAGGACGGCGATCTGGATCGGACTTCGGCGATCCGGATTGCAGTAGCGAGACAGACAGTTTCCAGAAAAACCAAGGTTCGGGATCCGGATCGAAGTGCCTGATCCGGATCGTTCATACAATTTACCAAACATCAACGTTCGGGATCCGGATTGCAAAGCCTGATCCGGATCGATCATAAAACATGGTAAAACCAGTGTTCGGGATCCGGATCAATGGAGGCTACGATCCGGATTGAACTGGTGTATGAACGAACACCCTTCGGGATCCGGATTGGAAAGTCTGATCCGGATCCTGAACATGTCCCATGTCCAGTTTTTGATTTTTATGCAATTAGAAATTCATCCAAGTATTTCTACACTATAAGAAGTATTCGGATCACCAAAAATAATTAGTTAAACATACCTGATCCTTTTGAATTCTTCTTTCTTGAGATTGAGTTAAATGATCCAACTTTCTTTATCTTCAATCTTCAAGACTTAACCGAATTCACGAAATACGCCAACTCAAATTCCGTAACAATCTCCCCCTTTGGCGGTTTCGTGACAAAACATAAATCCACTCAAGAAAATTCAAAAAGATATTTTTGTTGCTATCACCATACAACAAAAATTTACAATGGAGATCCAAAATAAAATAGATACATGAGTTAAACTCCTAAAACAAACTCTAGACTTAGACATCTGTACTCTCTGCAAAAGAAATCATTCTTGACAAAAGAAATCGTTAGATACCTCAAGAATTTTATATCATTCAAAAACCACATACAGAGATGAAGTTTATACTCATATACTTACCATGACATTTATACATTCAGATATGTAACTGGATCATAGTTAAAAACCAACATATCTTCTATGCAATCAAAATTCAAATGTCATGTTAGTGAACATCAACTTGTTAGTTATATTACATGCCCAAATAGTTAGCAAATAGTTAGTCGAGGCATGCATGCAATCACAAATGAAAACCAAAAGTTGAAGTTCTACTTACCTTACTTACCTTCATGGTTCAACTGGACAATCGAAACAATCGATCATAGTTTCATTGTTCAAACTGTATAGTTTCATTGTTCAAACTGTTCTAGTATTCTCTCCCCCTTTTTGTCACAAAGGTAGCCAAAATTACCAAAATGAAGAGAAAAGTTAACAAGTTCAAGAACCAAAAGTTTGAGAATTAAAACTAAAAACTCAAATTTAAAAACCTGCACAAGAAAAGATTAAAAATCTGCACAAGAAAAAGATTAAAAAAAAAAGGAAGGGGATTACTCAGAATCATCCGAACTGATGCAGCCGAGTATTTGGAAGATCTTCTTTAAACGTTTGTTCATGGATGATTGGTTCTTGTTGACCTTTTTTATTTCTTCCTTTACTTCAATCAGTTCATTCGAAATGCGTTCTTGCTCGTTAGAGAGCCTTTGCTGTTCTTTATAAATGGAGGTAACCGATGCATCATCATCGGATGTCGATGGAGGTGCTTGTTGTGCTGCCGGTGCTGGTTGGACTGGAGGTGCTGCTGGTGCAGAGGTTGTTGCTTGTTGTTGTGCTTTTCGTCGGTGAGGAGGTGATATGGGCTCATCTTGTTTTGTTGAGAGAGACTTTACAATAGTTGTTTCATTGATCGTTCCTAGACTGTGCATGTAGGAACTCGCACTTGTGTCAGCTTTAAACTTTCGAAGAATGCGCATAATGATCATTGGATAAGGTAGTCTCTCTGAAGGGTGAGCATGTTCCACATACCGTGCCATCCTCGACCAGATGACGTAAGGAATGTTTAAGTTTGCTCCCATTGCCGCTGTGGGGTTTCCAAGAAGATAAAGGAATAACATCCTATCCCACCGAAGAACCTTTGTATTCATATTTGGAAGGACGTTATAACAGACAATGAAGTTCAAGTAGCGATACTCTGGTCGAAGCTCTTTTGAAAAGACGGAGTTTCCTGCCGACAGAGTATCTGGAAGACAGATTCCATCAACTACCACTCTCCATGAGTTGGTGTTGAAGGTTTGACTCTTCAGATAATGAGCCCCATCCGCTCTGGCCGTCATTCCTAACGCCTCTCCAATCAGTTGAGGGGTTACTTTGATCTTAACATTCTTGACCAATGTTTGGAATTCTCGACGTCCGCTCTCCTGATCAACTAGATAGCAGGCATTTTGATAAAACATCCGTACTGAGTGAAGACAATACCCAGTAGTCTCGGGAAAGTTGCAAATGGGAGCAAGACCTGTCTGGTCATACAGAGTCCCAAATAGCGAAGATCGTTCCTTCAAGGCTTTGACATTAACATGTCTTTCGCCAATGCATTCCCTGTTCTCAAAATCCTTTATCCTAGCAGAGCTGATAAAGTCTTGTGGAGGAGGCTGGCTAGCAACTGGTTGCTCAATGGAAATTCCTCGAGCACTCATTCTCTTGCGAGCAACACTTTTTCTTCTTGTTTTCACAGAAGTTTCTTCCATCGGAGCTTTTCCTTTTTCAGCAGCAGTGGGCGGAGCCTTTGCCTTTGATGTCTCTGCAGGGGCTTTTCCCTTCGAAGCAGTGGGTGCAGTTGCTTCAACTTGCAACTCATCCCAATCGATCGATTCCATCTTAGATTCCGTATCGGAATCATCTTTTGTTTTCTTCGCCTTCTTAGCCCTCTTGGGCTTGATAGTGTCTCTAGTATGGACCATAGCAGCTAGAAGAAAAATGATCCAGGTGATCACCATTGCTACTGATTTCTTGTGAGAAAGGAAAACCTGTGAGCAACAACTCAAGAACACGAAAAAATTGTTAATTTTCAAAAATTAGAAAAATTGTACCCAAACAATCATTATCGTGTAGAGAGACTAAGAATCAAATTAGTTTTGCAAAAGGAATTTTAAAAATAGATCAATCGCATGATTTTGGAAAATTCCCATTATATGCCCTAAAACCGAAATTTTTGAAATCGAAGGCCAAAAATCCGTTTATCATGAGAATACCTAGCATATAATCAAAACTAATCTACCCAGAGTTCTTATTTCAAAAGAAATTTGATCAAAAACCATCTACAAACGAGAAAGATACGGAAATTCATCACGTTTTTGAGGAAAAATATGAAAAACTGTGAAAACCGAGATTTTGATCAATAAAACTTACTTGGAATCGAAGAACTTGAGTTTGAAAGCTTCCAAGATGGATGAATTCTAGAGAGAGAAGCTCTGGAGACTTTTGAACAAAAGATTGGAGTAAAAAGAAATCAAAACCCTTTTGTTCTATATAAAATCCTAGCCGCGATACGGATCAGTTCGTGATTACGATCCGGATCGGCTACCCGCAGAGAATACCTGCGTTCGGGATCCGGATCGGCTTGTCCAATCCGGATCGGCTCCAACTTTTTCTTCAGAAAAATTCAGAAAAATTCTAGAAAATCCAGAAAAAGATTGTAAGCACTTTTGTGTATCAACTTTAAATGAAAATCATCGTTTCATACATCAAGAAATAGATTATACCAAATCTATCAATAACATCCAACAAAAGAAACGAAAATTTTTAAAAATTAAATCCCTTAAAGTTGAACAACTTCAATTACATCTAACTTGATCTTATGAGTAATGCCTTTATCAAATCATTAATTCGGTAAAGAAAATGAAATACAAAGATCAATAGATGTCTGAAATCCCAGATAAGTTAGATAATATATCTAGTCAATTTATTGAAGAGAGTGGCTCTTTGAGCATCTTCCATTAAAATTCCCACCTTATACCAACCTTGAAATTTTGACAGAGTCAAGTATTTCAACATGCATTTTCTTTAATCAAACTTGAAAAACCTTGCTTGGTATACATGTGGTAGCTGCACACAGTACTCGGACGACCGAGGTGGTAGCTCTTTCCTCCATGTGGTGGTAGTTTTCACACTCCTCATTGGGATGTAACTCTTTCCACATCTTTTGAGCATAACACTTTTTCTTTGACTCCCCCTCAATTGGCTATCAATTATTTAAGATATAAAGTATTCAACCAAAAATTGATCTCGATTTCATACTCGACTAAACAGTCAAATAAGATAAAAACTATACCAAGAGATCATTGAGAGAGAAATTGACTTTGATCAACACAAAGATGATTTAATTCACATAAATGATCATTGCATCAAATGAATTATCATGATATCCAAAGCATAATAAATTTCTAAACATATAAAAGGATGCAGTTAAAGTCAATAAAAACAAATGCTCAATTAATGTTCTATGTCTAAGCATAGATAATGAACAAAAACACAAAAACAAAACCTAACCTAAACAAAAGTTTCAAAAAGAGGTTATTTCAAGGAAAGCATTCCAATTGCTTTACGCAAATGAATAAAACGTTTTTGATCCAACGGTTTTGTTAAAAAGTTAGCTAATTGATCTTCAGTTGAAATGTAGGAAATTTGAAGAATATTTGATTCAACTAGCTCTCTAAGAAAATGATATCTAAGTTCAATGTGTTTTGTTCTTGAGTGCAACACAGGGTTTTTTGAAATGTTTATAGCACTAGTGTTGTCACATAAAACAGTTACCGAAGTTGCTGAAATCCGGAAGTCGCTCAACACGCTTTTCATCCAAATGAGTTGAGTTGAACAACTACCCGCTGAGATATATTCCGCTTCGGCAGTCGAGAGTGCAATGCAGTTTTGTTTTTTACTGTGCCATGCAACAAGGCAATGGCCAAGATAAAAACAAGCACCACTCGTACTTTTCCGATCATCCACAGATCCTGCCCAATCGACATCTGAGTATCCAATAATATCTAGACTTGTTCCCATAGGATACCAAATTCCGAAATTAATGGTTCCTTTGATGTACCGGATGATCCGTTTCACCGCTTTCTGGTGAACCTCCTTTGGTGCTGATTGATATCTCGCGCAAATCCCAACACTAAAGGATATATCCGGGCGACTAGCTGTGAGGTAAAGTAGACTTCCAATCATGCTGCGATAAAGTTTCTCGTTTATATTCTCACTAAGAGATTCACTTCCTAATCCCTTATTGCTAGTTCCCATAGGAGTAGGAAAATCTTTAGAATCTTCTAATCCGAATTTCTTTACCAACTCCTTTGCATACTTGGATTGACACAGATGGATGCCTTCACCATTTTGTTTCACTTGCAATCCAAGAAAGTATGTCAGTTCGCCCATCATAGACATCTCAAATTCGCTTTCCATGGTTTCTGCGAATTTAGAAGCATCATTATCCTTTGTTGCTCCAAATACAATGTCATCGACATAGATTTGTGCAACAATAAAGTTATTTTGATAATGCTTCACAAAGAGAGTCCTGTCTGCTCCCCCTCGAGTATAGCCCTTCTCCAAAAGGTGCTTTGTCAACCTTTCGTACCACGCTCGCGGTGCTTGTTTTAAACCGTAAAGAGCCTTTTTCAAACGAAAAACATGGTTAGGTAGTTTACAGTCTACAAAACCTTTCGGTTGAGCCACATAAACTTCCTCATTTAAAAACCCATTTAAAAACGCGCTCTTAACGTCCATTTGAAAGAGTTTTATTTTAAAGTGACAAGCAATAGCGAATAAGATACGAATGGACTCGAGTCTAGCTACAGGGGCGAACGTTTCATCAAAGTCTATACCTTCTATTTGAGAGTAGCCTTGAGCAACTAAACGTGCTTTGTTCCTGATGATGGTACCATCCTCATTTTTCTTGTTCTTGAAAATCCATTTAGTACCGATCACATTGTGTTGCTTCGGAGGCGTCGTTAATTCCCAGACTTTGTTTCGTTCAAACTGATGGAGCTCTTCCTGCATTGCTTCAATCCAGTAGTCATCCTGAAGAGCTTCATCGACGTTCTTTGGTTCGATCGTGGAAACATAACACGCGAATCCACAAACCAACTGTCTCCGAGTTTTGACTCCTTCTTGTGGGTCTCCAATGATGTTTGATTCAGGATGATCCTTGGAGATGCGTAACGTTTGTTGTAATGGAGTACTCGGAGGTACATGAGATGATTCCTGCACATCAGATAAGCTCGAAGAACCATTAGATGCATCATTAATATTGGAAGTATTATCATGAGAAGATGCATTTACAGGAGTATCATCATCAAGAGAGATATCAGGGGTAGATTTATCAGATGCAAAGTGGAAAGCTTCATCTACTTTAACATTTATGGATTCTACGATCGTTTTAGATTCCAAGTTAAATACCCGATATGCTCTACTATTTGTAGAATACCCCATGAAAATCCCTTCGTCACTTCGAGAGTCAAATTTTCTAAGATTTTTGCGGTCACGTAAAATGTAACATCGACTCCCAAAGATGCGAAAATATTTAATGTTGGGTTTTCTGCAACACTATAGTTCATATGGTGTATTTAACGTTCCCGGGCGCAAATAAACTCGATTAATAACATAGATCGCAGTGTTCACAGCTTCAGCCCAAAAATGTAGCGGTAAATTCCGGCTGTGAAGCATAACACGTGCCATCTCTTGTACAACCCTGTTTTTGCGCTCGACTACACCATTCTGTTGAGGTGTATAGGGTGCTGAGAATTCATGTTTAATGCCATTGGAAGTGCAAAAATCGATGAATTTAGAATTTATGAATTCTCCACCTCTATCACTTCTAACACGAATGATCTTTTCATTCTTTTTAATCATAATACGAAGGCAAATCTCGTGAAAAGAATCAAAAGTATCAGCTTTCTCTTTTAAAAATGCTACCCATGAGTATCTAGAGAAATCATCAACCAATAAGAAAATATACCATTTACCTCCCAAGGATGGTTGACGTGTTGGCCTCATAAGATCCATATGCAATAATTCCAAGGGCCGTTTGGTACCAACGTGGTTCAAGTTCTTGTGTGCAGTCCTAGATTGTTTTCCCTTTTGACAACCACCACACACAATGTTTTGTTTAAGTGAAAGTTTTGGAACCCCCTTGACAACGTCTTTGTTAGAAATTCTAGCAAGTTCCTTAAAATTTATGTTACCTAGCCTTTCATGCCAAAGTGTTTCATTATTCAAAGAGGCTAAGTTACAATTTTTAGAAATTTTATTGGGAACAACATAACAATTATTTTCAGATCTAACCCCCTTTAAAAAGAAAACATGGTCCTTATCAGTTACAATGCATTCAACAGATGAAAAATTAACTGAAAAACCATTGTCACAAAGTTGACTGATACTTATGAGGTTAGTCTTAAGGCCATCAACAAATAACACATTATTTAGAATCGGGCCATCTGGAATAGCTACTGTTCCTTTTCCAACAATTTTGGAAGACTGACCGTGTGATAACCGCGGATTTATTTTGCCTTTCGGGGCTTCCCGTCGATTTTTTATTGAACCGTCTGGTTGACAATAGGGGTTCGAGGGTAATTTTTCCTTATTTTTCTGGGCAGACGGTCGGGGCTCGCGGGTATTTTTGGTTAATAAAGCTCGCGAAACGGAGACCGGCGGCGCGATCGGTTTTGGATTCCGACCCCCGGATCTCCCAGAATAAATTCCGGAAGCTGGTACCGTAGCCCAGGTGACTTACACAATTATCGGGGGCGGACCGAACTCTGGTCCGCAATCAGATCGATTTTAGTCGATCAGTTTGAGGTATGGGATTAAATCACCCCTTTTTGTTTTCCTTTCACTCGAGGGGTTAAAATTAATTTGGGGTCCAAAATCCACTACGCCCAAAACGTCTAAGTAGTCGGCCTTGGGAATTAGGTTTCCTAAACCTCGCCTCCCCCCTCATTGGCGTACAATATCCGAGCGTGGACGAGGAGCGGTTCCCCCAAAACCCTCGTCCTTGCCATCGGCCGGCGTGGAAGAGAAGAGATCGATCGCCTCCCCGCAAAGATCCGACGAACGCGAAGAGGACGATCCCTCTCCTTCGCCCGGGTACCGACGAAAACAAGGTGAGCCGTGCCTTCGTTTTCTTTTCTTGTCTTTCCTCGTCACGAGCGAGGGGGGGGTTTCTTGATTTCGTCGGAGATGGAAGGAGAGGGGCGTGCCATCGCACGCGGAGCGCCATGCGGGGCACCCGCATGCGGGGCGCCGCGCGGGGCAGCCCGCGCATGCGGGGGCACCGCGCGGTGCGGCCCGCCCATGCGGGGGTGCCGTGCGGGGCACCCGCATGCGGGGCGCCGCGCGGGGCAGCCCGCTCATGCGGGGGCACCGCGCGGTGCGGCCCGCGCATGCGGGGGTGCCGTGCGGGGCACCCGCATGCGGGGCGCCGCGCGGGGCAGCCCGCGCATGCGGGGGCACCGCGCGGTGCGGCCCGCGCATGCGGGGGTGCCGTGCGGGGCACCCGCATGCGGGGCGCCGCGCGGGGCATCCCGCGCATGCGGGGCACCGCGCGGTGCAGCCCGCGCATGCGCGGGTGCCGTGCGGGGCACCCGCATGCGGGGCGCCGCGCGGGGCAGCCCGCGCATGCGGGGGCACCGCGCGGTGCGGCCCGCGCATGTGGGGGTGCCGTGCGGGGCACCCGCTTGCGGGGCAGCCGCGCGGGGCAGCCCGCGCATGCGGGGGCACCGCGCGGTGCGGCCCGCGCATGCGGGGGTGCCATGCGGGGCACCCGCATGCGGGGCGCCGCGCGGGGCAGCCCGCGCATGCGGGGGCACCGCGCGGTGCAGCCCGCGCATGCGGGGGTGCCGTGCGGGGCACCCGCATGCGGGGCAGCCGCGGGGCAGCCCGCACATACGAGGCGCCGCGCGGGCAGCACGGCGGCGCGTGGGGGGTTCGGTCGCTGCCGTCGGGGGCCGGCCGGTGTTGGGGCTTTTCCTTACTTCGCGTTTGAAGGTTCTTGACCTCCCCGCCCGGGGATCCCGTTTTGCAGCTTCGGGGAGCGCGCCGAGACGCGGGGAGCCGAGCGTGGTTTTTCCACTAGCGACAGGTGGGTTGTATTTACTTTATTCCTAGCCTCTAAATTCCATCACGTTGGACGGGGTCTATTCTAAGTGTACTGGGGTTAAATAATGATGGGCGATAGCTTATGCATGTTAGTGGGTTCGCTATGGTGATTAGCGTCGGTTGCCGACGGTGATTCTCTTTTTAACCCTTATATGTCAGCGGGCCACCTTCGAGTGCGCGCAATATTACCTTATTTTCGATTATGCACTTTACCTCATTTACCTCATTACTCTTGTTATCTATATTATGATGCTGACATGATGGTGGTTACGGTTACTTGGCTCGAGGTTGCCACATGCGCACCCGTGGTTTGGCCACCGCAAAGGGTGCGCTTTTCTGGAAAAGTGGTCTATGACCCGTGTATACCCACGAGGTGACGTAGTGGGGCCCCTTATTAGTGGTGGGGTTGAGGCGCCGAGGTGCGAGCGGTGCGACCCGTCGGTTTAGTTGTCCGGCGCGGTCGGGTTTCTGCAGGTACGGTGTGGGCCGTCGGTTTAGCTGTCCGACGTGTCCGGGTATTACAGGATGCAGGTGTACAGGTTGCCTTTCCTCCTTGGGGGGGGTGGTTGCTCCGGTTGTCTTCACGGTTTGTTTTACTATATTCTCCTGCTCTACTATTTCTGCGTCACTGACATCCCACTTCGTGACAGGGTCCAGACGGGGAGAGAGGTAGGCGGTGGTGAGGACGGGACAGGAGCAGCTGGGTCGCTGGGGACCCTGGACTGTATTTATTCCTTTATTCTCGCTTTTCATTACTTTGTAGTCATGTGAGTGGTTCGCGATACCCTCGTGGGGTCGGCGTGGATGTCGGTACGGGTTACATTTAGTGCCCCTTGAGCAATATTTTCCCTTTTATTTCTATCGGCCATTTAAAAACCAAAAAGCGCAGAAGCCAAAGAAAGGATTGCGAAAACCGTTTTTAAAATCTAAAGTGTCGTGTGGGCACTGGTTCTAAAACCCTGTGGATTTATGGATTGCGAAAGGGATTTCAAAACTTGGTGTCGGGTGGGCACCGCTTTCAAACCTTGTGGATTTATGCTGACTTCGAAAACTAGCTTTCAAAACGTAAGCGCCGGGTAGGCGCTCTTTCAAAACTGTGGATTTATCCTTTCCAAACTGATCGGCCATGTGATCTTCTTTTATTAGTTTAGAATGCTGGTTGGTTGTGAATGATTGTTGTGATTGATTGGTTGTGTATGTTGGAACATGTACCGAACGCTACGCCGTGCATGTACAGGGGAGACTCTGCCCGTTTGCAGAGTGACCATGTATGTGTGGCGGGTCTGGGCACGTGCCGGGGAAGAGGGGTTCTTCTTTTTTAAACCAAAAGGAAAAAAAAAAAAAATTCACACGTCAAATCTTCAACTTTTATAATCGTTTCCGCTAACACAAAACCCCCGGGGCGTGACAGATTAAATGGTATCAGAGAGTTCTTTCAATCACAACAATTAGTGCCGACATCCGTAGACAACCCTCGCTTGCCTACATATGAATGAAATGGGTAGGGCTTAGGACTGTAGAACGTGAGTGGCCGAAGGGGGAAAATGTTGAGACCTCGCTTTCACTTTATGGTTGTTGTTAGCAGGGTAGTCTGAAGTTGACTCTTGTGATGTATGACAGACATGGCCCGTACTAGATCATCGGCCGGGGACGCGGAAGCAGACGCGACGGCGTCGACGGCCGCGGAGAACCAGCTCCTGCGGCAACAACTGCAGGAGATGGCGGGGAATCTGGCCAACCTTACGGAGCACGTGCGTCAGTTGACGCAACGGCAACAGGCCGCGACGGTGACGGTCGCCCCGGGTCCCCCACAGGGGTCGACAGCGCCGGCCGCGGCACCACCGACAGCGCCACCACCGGCGACGACTACGGGACCGGCGCCGGGGACGACCAGCAGGGTTACTCTGGAGGAGACTGTAGTCACACCTGCCCCGACCGTGGCTGCCACCGCCGCGAGGGAGGGGACGGGTGCGATGACCGAGCGGGATCGGGTGCGGGCCAACCTGAAAGACTTCAAGAAATACGACCCACCCACGTTCGAAGGGGACACGACTGATCCGTGGGTCGTCGAGAAATGGGTGGGGTCGATGGAGAAACTTTTTGAAGACCTGCTCATGGAGGACGACGAGCGGGTTCCCCTAGCGGTCCACTGCTTGGAGGGGAACGCCCGCTTGTGGTGGAAGACGGTACGCCCCGATCCTACTAAGGGTACCA
>JAQNDB010003593.1:0-28492 GCA_029204045.2 Tillandsia leiboldiana
CCAAAGTTTTGTCGCCAACAACAAGTTTGGGGACGCAACTCCGCACTCCGAGGTATATCACATACTTCCCAACACAATCTCAGTGCCCGAAACATAACCTTTGTCAAGGATTACTACCGCCTCGTGGTCACAACATCACCATGACTAACACATAGGCGAGTCCACGTCGATCCCCAAACCTGTGCAAAAGGTGGGGTCAATTTGCATCCGTCCCAAAACCTGGTTACCATCGGGCCATAGGCCAACGAATTAAGACCGGGGACACTGAAGGGTCAGCAACTTGTTCAACCTCTAAGCAAACTGTGAGGCTAGTGCAATAATAGCAGTCATCTACTGCTATGCCATCAGCTGGACGATTACGAAGAGAACAGTGATTTAACCTTTAACCACCGTAACTGATCCGAGCACTCTGGCTCCATTGAAACATCAGCCCACAGCCGAAACCATGACCGCGGCTAACCCTGCACTAACAACGATCCCAAAAACTGGAGTGCGTACGACTAATAACCGAACAACGAGACTCAACTGTGTGAAACACACCTGAGCTCCAAACCACTATGCCAATACCCTACGCTCTCTTGTGAACACAAGTCATCCTAGGGTTCGTTCCTAACCAAATACCCAGGTATCGGATCGGAAAGGCGGAAATTTGTGCATCGGAAACTGTGCAATTCACGCACCGGTATGCAAATCGCTAAGGTTAGATCTGCTTTCTCGCCCGCGAGCACACTAGAATTTCTCGAGTGCTACATCACTCACACCTTAAAAGAAGTTTCATCCCCGAAACTTAGATACGCCAGGGATCCAATACATGGGAAAAGTGGCCAAACATGTCCGACTTGCGCTTCCCATTGGCCTTGCGCCCCTCGTGATCTGTACTGCTTCACAATCACAAACTCGCAACCCAAAACCTCAAGACTATGCCTTGGTCATGGGGAGCTGGCGACAAAACCCAAGAAGCACGGTCCTACTTCCATCTTGGCACCCAAGGGGGGTGCGACACTCTGATTAACCTCTACCGCTCGGTCCCAATCCATTGCCCTTCCAAGCACCATACGCTGAGCCGAGCTGCATACCCCCAGCCAACGATCACATTCCCAACTAGGAGTATTTAAGTTCTAGGTCCGCTCAACAAAAGGAAGAATCAAGCCCAAACGAACAAGATTCGCTAGTCCCAGTGGTCTCTTTTCTCGACCCCAGGGGGAATCCCAAGACCCCCACAACAACACTACTACACGAGCCCAAACAATACGACTACACAAACGCGACAACCGAGCTAAACCGAGAAACAATACTTAACCCGTACTCACACACCCACAAGTCAGTTCTAGACTCCGCTAGTATAGCACTTAACCAACTATCTAGAAAACGGGACATATACTTTTCCCCGCTCCCCCGATCACTCGCGTTCTACGCTTCTATGCCTTATTCAATTCATTCATTCGTAGCTAAGTGTGGTATCTCCGTGGATGTCGGACACTGACTCTGCGTCCCCGCCCGATGATCTAGTACGGGCCATGTCTGTCACACATCACAAGAGTCAACTTTAGACTACCCTACTAACAACAACCATAAAGGAGAGAAAGGACTCAACATTTCCCCCCCCCCCTCGGTCACTCACGTTCTACAGTCCTATGCCCTACCCATTTCATTCGTATGTAGGCATGTGAGGGTTGTCCACGGATGTCGGCACTAACTGTTGTGATTGAAAGAACTCTCTGATACCATTTAATCTGTCACGCCCCGGGGGTTTGTTTAGCGGAAACGATTCATAAAAGCCGAATATTTGACGCGTAAATTTTTTTTTTTTTTTTTTTTTGCTTAAAAGAGAACCCCTCTCCCCGGCGCGTGCCCAGACCCGCCACACGTACAGGATCACTCTGCAACCGGACAGAGTCTCCCCTGTACGTGCACGGCGTAGCGTTCAGTACATGTTCCAACATACACAACCAATCAATCACAACAGTTGTTCACAAGCACCAGTATTCCAAACTAATAAAAGAAGAACATATGGCCGATCAGTTTGGAAAGGATAAATCCACAGTTTTGAAAGAGCGCCTACCCGACGCTTACGTTTTGAAAGCTGGTTTCGAATTAGCATAAATCCACAAGGTTGAAAACGGTGCCCACCCGACACCAAGTTTTGAAATCCCTTTCGCAATCCATAAATTCACAGGGTTTTGAAACCAGTGCCCACACGACACTTAGATTTTAAAAACGGTTTTCGCAATCTTTTCTTTGGCTTCTGCCTTCTTGATTTTCAAATGGCCGATAGAAATAAAAGGAAAGTAACGCACAAGGGGCACTAAATGCAACCCGTACCGACATCCACGCCGACCCCACGAGGGTATCGCGAACCTCTCACATAGCTACAATGCAATGAAAAGCGAGAATGAAAGAAGAAATACAGTCCAGGGTCCCCAGCGACCCAGCTGCTCCTGCCCCGTCCTCACCACCGCCTACCTCTCCCCCCGTCCGAACCCTGTCACGAAGTGGGATGTCAGTGACGTAAAAGTAATAGAGTAGGAGGATATAGTAAAACAAACCGTGAACAACCGGAGCAACCACCCCCCCTCAAGGGGGGAAGGCAACCTGTACACCTGTATCCTGTAATATCCGGACACGTCGGACAACTAAACCGACGGTCCACACCGTACCTGCAGAAACCCGACCACGTCGGACAACTAAACCGACGGGTCGCACCGCTCGCACCTCGGCGCCTCAACCCCACCACTAATAAGGGGCCCCACTACGTCACCTCGTGGGTATACACGGGTCATAGACCACTTTTCCGGAAAAGCGCACCCTTTGCGGTGGCCAACCGCGTGGCGCGTGTGACAGCCTCGAGCCAAGTAACCATAACCATCATCATGTCAGCATCATAATATATATAGCAAAAGTAAAGCGGCAACATGTATGCTCAAAGTAAAACCGTAACATATGCGATCGAAAGTAACCCGCTATCATGTATAACCAAAGTAAAGACAGAAATACGTGCACTCGAAGGTAGCCCGCCAACATGTAATTATCAAAGGGAAAACGACCGTCGGAAAACCGACGCTAAACATTATGACGAAACCCATTATCATGCATAAGCCATCACCCATCAATATTTAACCCCAGTATACTTAGAATTGACCCCGTCCAATATGATAGAGTTAGATGCTAGAACCAAGGAAATAAAACCCCACCCTGAATGAAGGCCGATCCCGAACTCCCGTTAGACTACGGGAGGCTGGTGCTGAACTGCTGGGCCCTGAACAGAGACTGTAGTCAGAACTAGACTCACACATACCCATCCTGACAACACATAGTAACGTGTCTCTAATACGGTTCGATACAGCCGTTTTATCGAACGGAACCCGATTCCGATCAACGAGAGTCTACGGGACTCTAACAAAATGTCCGTGGTGTAAAACACTATCTAGAGCTAGCATATGTGTCTAAATTGCATTGAGGTCCCTAACAGCTTTCAAATTGCATAATAGCTTATATTCCGGCCCGTTTCGGCACGTTCTGAAAACCGGGGGTCCAAAAGCTGCGCCGTAACTTTCAGCGCGTCACCTTTGAGGAAACAGACCCCGTGCTCACAAGTTTGGGTGGACACGCAGCTCGAGGGCAAAGTTGGCCCATGACCACTTAGAGCTCAAAGCATTACTTCACTAAATTAGGTTTAAACACTAGACATAGCTGTGATATAATGGAGCATCATGTATATTATCAACTGAGAACTGAGAGTGCTCACCTGAGGGGTGCCGGAGGTCGGCCGGAAAGATGGCCGGAGCAAGGTAGTGCTCCAACCAGGCTCGGGTTGGCTTCTTCTTGGATCAACTCTGGCCCAGACCTGTACCAGAGGTAAGCACCCGGTTACTTGAGTCCCAGAAGAGGTGCGTCCAGGTAGGGTCGCGTCCGGCGGCCGGAGGGGCGGCGGCCGGAGCTAGAGCCCGGAATGATATTCTCGGGCACAAGGTATGAGGCCAACAACAGAGCACTATCTTGCCAACAGTAAAATGCTGGGAAGCTTAAACATGGCCTCTAGGTCTTACCTGTCAAGGTGCCCGGAGCCCAGACCGCCGGGGATCGCCGGAGCTCGAACCAATGCCCTCCTCGGGTGCAACTCTGGAACGGAAGAGAGCACGTTAAGAGGGCCATGCAAGTTGCTGGGTGGACTCAGGGGATCAAGCTAAGCCTACCTGGGGTTCCGGCGGCACGAGGAGCGCCGGCGAGGCGGCGCCGGAAAGGCTCGGTCAAGCTCGGAGGGGCTCTAATGGTGGATTCCGGCCGGCTGGGTTCCGGCCGGAGCAACTTGGATGGAAAGCTTCCACTCGGCGCCAGGAAGCTTCTGTGGCAGTGGCCGCCGGTGGGAGGCAGCGGCGGCGCCGGACGGCGACGCGCGGCCGAGAAGCCAAGAATCGGGTTTTTTAGGGCTCCTTTGCGCGGGGGCCCCGATCTTGATCCGATCGTGATGGGACTTCGTGAGAGGTTGCAGTCAACCAGGGAGGGAGATCAACGGTGCTGATCTCCGGTTGAACGGCCGGATCACGGCGGCGTTGAAGATCGCCGGAAAGGCAATAATTTGATGGGACGGCTCCCGCCGGCGATCGGGTCGGCGGCCGCGGCTCGGACTGCAACCGGAGGATCGCCTCGGTGTCAGGAACAAGGTGGTCGTGACCAAAAGCCCGAAAGAACAAAAGTGTTCCAAGACTTACCTTGGCCGGAAACCCGAGGAAGATGGGTTGGCCCGCGGCGGCGCTGCGGCGACGGCTGGGGACCGGACCACCACAGCTCGGTTGCGGCGTCCCAATGGAGTCTCCCAGACAGGGTCTTGACCTCCCGAGAACCTCCCGAGAACCCTCCTCTTCCACCACCCGAGAACAAGGTGATCCTTGCTCCTCCCTTCCCCGGCGACGGGAGAGGAGGCGGCCGGTGCGGCTGGGTCCGAGGAGAGCGGCAGGGAAGAGGGATTTTGTTGCAACAGCGGCTGGGTGGCACAGGGTTCAGGGTTCGTGAGGAACCCTAACTCGGTTGGAACCTATATATATAGGGTTTGCAAAATTGCAATGTAGTCCCTCTAGCCTTGGTGTTTTAGCACCTGGTCCCTCACAGCATGTATTATTTACATCAAGGCCCCTCTCCCATGAGTGGCACGCTATCCGAGGGCAAGAAATCCAGGGACCATTGTGCAAAAAGCTGTATTTTAGCCGTATTTCACGCTTTTCGAGACAACCGGACGGTCAAACTGAAAATCTGACACCGCCACGACGTCCGGCTCGACGAAACCTATCAGGTAGCGATTTTGGTTCGTTCAAATTTCGCTCCAGAATTTTTAAATTCCATCCTATACTGTAAGTTATCCAGTTCGGCACGCGTCACGATGCCTTAGGGTCGCCAGACGGAAATTCCGTCAGTGCCATTGTGTTCAGAACATCGAAACGGATCAAAACGACCACCTGAATCACTATGTTCGGGTTCCGAACAGTGAATTAGTCAGCGTTGCAACCGCCGTAGTCCCGAAATTGAGGTTTACTGTTCATCTACAGTGGCCACTTAAGTGACACTGTGCACATGCACTGTTACATTAGTCGCGAGATTCTCCCACTTCTTAGTTGAATTCTGGAAGATCCGACCGTCAGATCGAAAAGTGCTGAAAATGAATCTCGCTCAGTTCGACGAGACGATCGCAACGGTCAACTCGGATTTCCAAGATCATGTCCGGATTGGAAAATAGCCTTTTTGTCTCGTAAATCGTGCAACTCGCACACTGGCAATTGACTAAATAAATCAACATAGGTCTTTTGAACCCGAAATCGACTACGATTCTGCTTTTAATCTATTTATTAAAAATAAAATGTTTTGAGTCTTTACAGGAACAAATTATGCGTACTGGAAAGTACGAATGAAAGCCTTTTTAATTTCCATCGACGAACGGGTGTGGCATTCAATTGAAATAGGATGGTCTAATCCAACTGAATTTATTGGTGATGTTCGCACCTTAAAACCTAGGTCGAAATGGACCAAGGAAGAGTTAGATTCATCTTCTTACAATGGCAAGGGAATTAATGCTATTTTTAATGCCTTATCTCAAACTGAATTCTCTCGCGTCTCGGCATGTGAGACTGCGAAAGAAATCTGGGATGTTCTTCAGGTTACACATGAGGGAACTAACCTCGTGAAGATTCAGAAACTGCAAATGCTTACGAGCAAGTTTGACTCTATCTTAATGGCAGAAAATGAATCTTTCACGGACTACTATACACGATTGCAAGACATCGTAAACTCATGTGCTAATCTGGGAGAGAAGATTCCAGAATTTAAGATTGTAAGAAAGATCTTAAGAACTCTTCCTGAACGATTTCGCCCAAAGGTTACTGCCATTGAAACTATTAAACACCCGGACGAAATACGTGTAGAAGAATTAGTTGGTTCATTACAAACTTATGAAATGACATTTACTACTAACAATTCTTCTGGAAAGGCATCCACTTCTAAGTCTTCAGGTTATGCGTTGAAAACAACTAAGGAAGAAGACGCGGATACATCCTCCTCAGACGATGACGAGAACCTTTCTATGGAGGAATTTGAGAAGCAGCTCGCTCTCTTGACAAGGAAGTTTCGCCGCAACTTTCGAAGGGGTAATGCAAGCAAATCTCCATCCTTCGGAAAGTCGAACAGAGGCAAGGGTACTTCAAGTTTCAAGTCAAGAAAGCAAGAGAACTTCTCAAAGGATAAGAAAAGTTCAGAGGGACAACTACAATGCTTCAAATGTCGAGGCTACGGCCACATTGCAACGGAGTGTCCTAACAAATATCCGGCAAAGAAGAAGGCAATGCAAGTCGTCACTTGGGATGACAACTCAACGTCAAATGAGTCGTCTTCGAGTGATGAAGAAAAGAGCTCCACCGCATTCCACGCGTCCGTATCTTCACCCTTCATGTGCTTTATGGCAAGTACATCCGAGTCGTTGTCCAACTCCACTGTTGAAAAGAATGCAACGGACGATGAATCGGATGATTCGGAAGGTGAAGATTTTGCTTTAGCCTACCACAGACTTTTGAGGGATTCAAGAAAGTGGCTAAGCAAAACAAGAGTTTGAGAGGGAGAGTGCATGATCTCGAAGAAGAAGCAAAAAGAGCGACTTCTCTCTCAAACGCTCTTGAAGTGGAAAGGGAAAACCTGATAAAAGCAAATGTTTCCCTTCAAGAGTCCAATGAGCAACTTGAGAAGGAACATACAAATCTGGTGGATAACGCGAATCACTTCTCAAAGCTCTACAACGAGGCTCGACAGGATAACCTGGAAATGACAAAGACCATTTTCCAACTCAAGAATGACTTACAGCGATTCTCTTCAGGAAGGAGTAAGTTGGATAGACTTCTTGGTCTTGGTCAGTCAAATCGGTTCGGCCTCGGATACACTCAAACTGGAAACAGTCCAAGTTCGAGTGAGACAGTTTTTGTGCCTCAGTCGGTATCTCCTCCTCCGACACCGGAATTCAAGACAAACAACGACAACAAACCTACTTCATCCTCTTTGGGATCGTCAAGATTTAAGGTATGTTTTCGTTGTGGTGTTTCAGGGCACATAAGAAGATATTGCAAGATGGGAGTCGAACGCTCATCTCAAGGATCTCTTGCAACAACTACCAAAAAGGCTCCTCCCCGAAAATCAAAGCAAAACTTTTCAAATGAAAAGAGACTTGGTAGTTCATCGCGCAAGACGATTTCATCAAGGAACAACAATCGCTATAACAAGACGCCTTCACCTAGGCACATAACTTCACGACCATTACCGACGCACTCCAAAAGGGTTTGGGTGCGCAAAGGTGAAATTTTCCCTTGTCTTGTTTCCAATGTTTCCTTGCATGCATATGATAGTTCGTCTTGGTATCTGGATAGCGGGTGTTCCCGTCACATGACCGGTGACAAAAATAGTTTTCAAAATCTTGAGAAAATCTCCGGAGGACACGTTGTTTTCGGAGACGGTCGATCTTCCAAAATTGTTGGAAAAGGGACGGTAGCTATTCCAGATGGCCCGATTTTGAAAAACGTCTTATTTGTTGATGGCCTTAAGACTAACCTCATAAGCATAAGTCAACTTTGCGACAATGGTTTTTCAGTTAACTTTTCATCTGTTGAATGCGTTGTAACTGATAAGGACCATGTCTTCTTCTTAAAAGGGGTTAGATCTGAAAACAATTGTTATGTTGTTCCTAATAAATTTTCTGAAAATTGTAACTTAGCCGCTTTGAATAATGAAACTCTTTGGCATGAAAGGCTAGGTCACTTAAATTTTAAGGAACTTACTAGAATTTCAAACAAGGACGTGGTCAAGGGGGTTCCAAAACTTTTATTTAAACAAAACGTTGTGTGTGGTGGTTGCCAAAAGGGAAAACAGTCTAGGACTGCACACAAAAACTTGAACCACGTTGGTACAAAACGGCCCTTGGAACTTTTGCACATGGATCTAATGGGGCCGACCCGTCAACCATCTTTGGGAGGTAAATGGTACATTCTTTTATTGGTTGATGACTTCTCTAGGTTTTCTTGGGTAGCATTTTTAAAAGAGAAAGCTGATACGTTTGACTCTTTTCATGAGATTTGCCATCGTATTATGATTGAAAAGAATGAAAAGATCATTCGTGTTAGAAGTGATAGAGGTGGAGAATTCATAAATTCAAAATTCATTGATTTTTGTACTTCGAATGGCATTAAACATGAATTCTCGGCACCCTATACACCTCAGCAGAATGGTGTTGTTGAGCGCAAAAACAGGGTTGTTCAGGAGATGGCGCGTGTGATGCTTCATAGCCGGAATTTACCGCTACATTTTTGGGCTGAAGCCGTGAACACCGCTGTCTATGTCATTAATAGAGTTTACTTGCGCCCAGGAACTTTAAATACACCATATGAGCTGTGGTTTAGTAGAAAACCGGATATCAAATACTTTCGTATCTTCGGGAGTCGATGTTACATTTTACGTGACCGTGAAAATCTTGGAAAGTTCGACTCTCGAAGTGATGAAGGGATCTTTTTGGGTTATTCTACGAATAGCAGAGCATATCGAGTATTTAACATTGAATCTAAGACGATCGTAGAATCTATAAATGTTAAAGTAGATGAAGCTTTTCACTTTGGTTCTGGAAAATCTACCCTCGATATCTCTCTAGATGATGATTCTCCTGTTAGTGCATCTTCTTATGATAATACTTCCAATATTAATGATGCATCTAATGGTTCCTCTAGTTTATCTAATGTGCAGGAATTATCTCATGTAGCTCCGAGTACTCCGTTTCAACAAACGTTACGAATCTCCAAGGATCATCCGGAATCAAACATCATTGGAGATCCACAAGAAGGAGTTAGAACTCGGAGGCAGTTGGTTTGTGAATTCGCTTGCTACGTATCTTTAATCGAACCAAAGAACATAGATGAAGCTCTTCAGGATGACTACTGGATTAAAGCAATGCAGGAAGAGCTCCATCAATTTGAGCGAAACAAAGTCTGGGAATTAACGAAGCCTCCAAAGCAACATAATGTGATAGGTACCAAATGGATCTTCAAGAACAAGAAAAATGAGGATGGTACTATCATCAGGAACAAGGCACGATTAGTTGCTCAAGGCTACTCTCAAGTAGAAGGTATAGACTTTGATGAAACTTTCGCCCCTGTAGCTAGACTCGAGTCCATTCGTATACTATTTGCTATTGCTTGTCATTTTAAAATCAAATTATTTCAAATGGACGTTAAGAGCGCATTTCTAAATGGGTTTTTAAATGAGGAAGTTTATGTGGCTCAACCGAAAGGTTTTGTAGATCATAAACAACCTAACCATGTTTTTCGTTTGAAAAAGGCTCTTTACGGTCTGAAACAAGCACCGCGAGCATGGTACGAAAGGTTAACAAAGCACCTTTTGGAGAAGGGCTATACTCGAGGGGGAGCTGATAGGACTCTCTTTGTGAAGCATTATCAAAGCTATTTTATTGTAGCACAAATCTATGTCGATGACATTGTATTTGGCGCAACAAGAGATAATGATGCTTCTAAATTCGCGGAGACCATGGAAAGCGAATTTGAGATGTCCATGATGGGCGAATTGACTTATTTCCTTGGATTGCAAATTAAACAAAATAATGAAGGTATTCACTTGAGTCAATCCAAGTATGCAATGGAGTTGGTCAAAAAGTTTGATCTAGAAAATTGTAAAGATTTTCCGACTCCAATGGGAACTAGCCACAAGGGACTTGGAAGTGAATCACATAGTGAGAATGTAGACGAGAAACTGTATAGAAGTATGATTGGAAGTCTACTTTACCTCACGGCTAGTCGCCCGGATATATCCTTTAGTGTTGGGATTTGCGCGAGATATCAATCAGCACCAAAGGAGGTTCACCTGAAAGCGGTGAAAAGGATCATCCGGTATATCAAAGGATCAATTAATTTCGGAATTTGGTATCCTATGGGAACAAGTCTGGATATTGTTGGATACTCAGATGCCGATTGGGCTGGATCAGTGGATGATCGGAAAAGCACGAGTGGTGCATGCTTCTATCTTGGCCATTGCCTTGTTGCATGGCACAGTAAAAAGCAGAACTGCATAGCACTCTCGACTGCCGAAGCGGAATACATTTCAGCTGGAAGTTGCTCAACTCAACTCATTTGGATGAAAAGCGTATTGAGCGACTTCCGCATTTCAGCATCTTCGGTAACAATTCTTTGTGACAACACAAGTGCAATTAACATTTCTAAAAACCCTGTGTTGCACTCTAGAACAAAACATATTGAACTTAGATATCATTTTCTTAGAGAGCTAGTTGAATCAAATACTCTTCAACTTTCTTATATTTCAACTGAGGATCAATTGGCTGACTTTTTAACAAAACCTTTGGATCAAAAACGTTTTATTCATTTACGAAAAGCAATTGGTATGCTTTCCTTGAAATAAACTTCTTTTTGAAACCTTTGCTTAGGATAGGTTTTGTATTTGTTTTGTTTTGTTCATTATCTATGTTTGTACATAGGACATTAATTGAGCATAGATCATAATTGACTTTAATTGCATCTTCTCGCACATTTAGAAATTTATTATGCTTTTGCCATCATAATATTTCACTGTTGCAATGATCATTTATGTTAATTAAATCATCTTCTGAGTGATCAAAGTCAATTTCTCTCTCTCAATGATCTCTTGGTATAGTCATTATCTTATTTGACTGTTTAGTCGAGTATGAAATCGAGATCAATATTTGGTTGAATACTTTATATCTTAAATAATTGATAGCCAATTGAGGGGGAGTCATAGAAAAAGTAAAATGCTCAAAAGATGTGGAAAGAGTTACATCCCAATGAGGAGTGTGAAAACTACCACCACATGGAGGAAAGAGCTACCACCTCGGTCGTCCGAGTATTGTGTGCAGCTACCACATGTATACCAAGCATGGTTGTTCAAATTTTTGATTAAGTAAAATGCATGTTGAAATACTTGACTCCGTCAAATTTCAAGGTTGGTATAAGGTGGGTTTTTAATGAAAGATGCTCAAAGAGCCACTCTCTTCAACAGATTGTCTAGATACATTATCTACTATATTTGGGATTTCAAACATCTATTGATCTTTGTATTTCATTTTCTTTACTGAATTGATGATTTGATAAAGGCATTACTCATAAGATCAAGTTAGATGTGATTGAAGGTGTTCAACTTTAAGGGATTTAATTCTTGTAAATTCTCGTTTCATTTTTGGATATTATTGATAGATTTGGCATAATCTAATTCTTGTTGTATGAAACGATGATTTTTGTTTAAAGTTGATACACATTTGTGCTTACAATCTTTTTCTGTTTTTTCTTGAATTTCTCTGAAATTTCTCTAAAAAAAAAAGTTGGAGCCGATCCGGATCGGGCAAGATGATCCGGATCCCGAACGCAGGAATTCTTCTGCGGGCTGACGATCCGGATTGTGTCTGACGATCCGGATCCCGAATGCAGTTTCTCACTGCGGGTAGCCGATCCGGATCGCAAGCACGGGATGATCCGGATCGCGGCTAGGGTTTTATAAAGAACAAAAGGGTTTTGATTTCTTTTACTCCAATCTTTTGTTCCAAAGTTTCCAGAGCCTCTCTCTCTAGATTTCATCCTTCTTGGAAGCTTTCAAACTCAAGTTCTTCAACTCCAAGTAAGTTTTATTGATCAAAATCTCGGTTTTTCACCGTTTTTCTCTTTTCCTCCTCAAACGTGATGAATTTCTTGGATCGCCTTTGTTTGTGGATGGTTTTTGATCAAATTTCTTTTGAAATAAGAACTCTGGGTAGATTAGTTTTGATTATATGCTAGGTACTCTCCTGATTAACGGATTTTTAGGCTTCGATTTCTAAAATTTCGGTTTTAGGGCATATATTAAGGATTTTCGAAAATCATGAAATTGATCTATTTTTAAAAGTCCTTTTGCAAAACTAATTTGATTCTTAGTCTCTCTACATGATTATGATTGTTTGGGTATAATTTTTCAAATCTTTGAAAATTAACAATTTTCTCATGTGTTCTTGAGTTGTTGCTCACAGGATTTTAATCTTCTTAAAGCACTTGGATCAATGGGATTCTCTTGGATCATTCTTTTATTGGTCACCATGGTGCACACTCGGGCCACAAACAAGTTAAAGAGAGCTAAGAAAACACAACAAAAGGGTGAGTTTCATGTGATCAGCGACACAGAAGTAGATTGTCACGAGGTAGATTGGACTGAGTTGACAGATGATGATGACTCAGTGCCTGAACAAAAAGCGTCCGATGCATCGAAAGAAAAAGCACCCATGGACAAAGGTAAAGCACCTATGACTGCACCAACCATCTCGGTGAAAAGGAAACGACTCGCTCGACGGTTTGGACGAGCACAAGGTTTCATGTCTAGCGAACCGATTATTCCGGATTCACCACCTCGGGAGGAACAAGTGTTCGTTAATGCGGATCGCCTAAGGGCATTTGAGAATCGTGAATGCATTGGTGAGAGGCATGTCAATATTGAGGCTCTACGAGATCACTCTCCTGAGTTTGGCGTTCTGATTGAACAAGCAAACCTTATTCAAGTTTGTCGATTTCCAGAAGTGCTTGGATACTGTCTGCATCTTGTAAGGGCCTTCTATACAAATGCACGGCACCTTCGTGAAATTGAAAACGGTCCAATGGAATTTTTCACGAACATCCAAGGCACAAGATTCAAAATTACTCCACAATTGATTGGCGAGGTCTTGGGAATGCCTGCCAGCAGGACAGGAGTTAATTACTTGAAGGGAAAGGTTTTGACGAACACTGCGTGGCAAATGGTTATAAAGGGAATTTGTTTGGAAGGAACGCAATCAACGGAGAAATCGATCAGATCCAAGGAACTTCGTCTTGAGTACCGATTTCTAAACTTCATCACTTGTTACAATATCCTTCCAAATTTGCAGACAAAAGTCTTGAGATGGGATCGAATGCTATTTTTGTATCTCTTAGGACATCCGTCTGAGGCAATGGGATTGAATATCAACATTCCTTACATTATTTGGAATAGAATGACACGATATGTTGAGCACCCTCATCCCACAGAAAGAATTCCATTTCCACTGATTATAATGAGGATCTTAAAGAAATTTGAGGTTGACATTACCTCACCGACTTATCATCAATGTTTGGGTATGATCGATGAGTCCACCGTTGTGAAGTCACTTCACACATTGCCCCATGTCACTCCAGTCCCTCCGTGCGGAACGAAATCTAGTAACGGCACTTCCGCGTCACCATCACAACCAGCACCCACACCAGCGGATGAAGCATCAATCTCATCCATCTACAAAGAACAACAACGATTATCTGTTGAGCAGGAACAGATTTCGAAGGCACAAACGAGAATCTCTAATGAACTCGAGCTCATCACGGCAGCTCACATTACCATAACTAAGAAGGTCAATTCTATGAACAAGCTGGTGAAAAAGATGTTCTCAAAGATGGGCTGCACGAGCTCTGAAGACTCCGAATCTGATGACTGATTCCTTCTTTTTATTCTTTTGCAGATTTTTTAATCTTTTTGTGCAGGTTTCTCAGTTTTTAGGACTTACTTTTAGTTCTAGTTCTTAAATTTCGGAACATTTTCGTTGAAATTTTTAACTCTCCTTAAATTTTTGGTAATTTTGGCTTTGTTTGTGACAAAAAGGGGGAGAGAGTTTAGAGAACTTGAACAATGATATTGTGAAAATTGTGATCTTGTATACATCAAGGTACAATGATGAACAATGATGACTGCATCAAGGTACAATGATGAACAATGCTGATAAAAATTTTGTATACATCAAGGTAAGTATCACTTCAACTTCAACTTTGGTTTTTATCTTGTGATTGTTTGCATGTCTCGACTAACTATTCGACTAACTATTTGGACATGTAATATGACTAACAAGTTGATGATGGACTAACATTTTGTGACATTTGGTTTTTAATTGCATAGAAGATATGTTGGTTTTTGACTATGATTCTTTTACATATCTGAATTCTCAAATGTCATAATGATCAGATAAACTCTATCTCTGTACTAGGTTTTGTATGCTAAATATTCTTGAGGTATCTAACGATCTCTTTTTGTCAAGAATGATTTCTTTGTGCAGAGAGTACAGATGTCTAAGTCTAGAGTCTGTTTTAGGAGTTTATCTCATGTTTTAAATTTTTGGATCTCCATTGTAAATTTTTGTTGTATGGTGATAGCAACAAAAATATCTTTTTGAATTTTCTTGAGTGGATCTGTGTTTTGTCACGAAACCGCCAAAGGGGGAGATTGTTACGGAATTTGAGTTGGCGTAGTTTCGTGAAAGTCTCAAGTCTTGAAGATTGAAGGTGAAGAAAGTTGGATCATTTAACTCAATCTCAAGAAAGAAGAATTCAAAAAGATCAGGTATGTTTAACTAAAGATTTTGTGTGATCCGAATACTTCTTGTAGTGTAGAAACACTTGGAAGAATCTTTCATTGCATAAAAATCAAAAACTAGACTTGGGACATGTTCAGGATCCGGATCAGGTTGTTCGATCCGGATCCCGAAGGTGGTTCGTTCATACACTAGTTCAATCCGGATCGTAGCTCTCTTGATCCGGATCCCGAACAGTGAGTTTACCATTTTCCTTGAACGATCCGGATCATGCTTCGCAATCCGGATCCCGAACGTTGATGTTTGGTAAACTGTATGAACGATCCGGATCATGCACTTCGATCCGGATCCCGAACCTTCGTTTTTCTGGAACTGGCTGACTCGTTACGACGATCCGGATCACAGCTAGTCCGATCCGGATCGCCGTCCGTAAAATTTCCAGAAATGTTAGGTTTTTGATTCTTATCTCCTTCCTAGGGTTTCTAACCTATAAATAGACCCTATGATTCTTTTTCTAGGGTTAATCCATTAATCCACATAGCGGTCATTTTCATATATCATCTTTTACGGCTCTAGATCCACATATAGAGAAGAAAGGAAATCATTAGAGAACACTCTATGTTTCTTCATTTATATTGATTAGTTTGATTCTAGGTTTTCATACTCACATCTTGAGTTGAATCAAACTAATGAATACTTAGATGGTATTTCCGATCTATCTTTGATCTAAGTATTCGGCGGATCATCACCACCCAAAAACAACGATTTACCCCAAAAATCGGCGCGTGGATTCGCGTGTCCTTGTGGATTCAAGGTTCAACCGCTATCGTGGATTCGGAGCGAGGCACGTTCGTGGATTCGAAGGGTGCTATTGGGTGAAGACCGTGGATTCGGTCGGACGTCGTGGATTCGACGTTGGACGCCGTGGATTCGGCGTTGGGCGCAGATCGTGGATTCGAGAAGCGTCGCGGAGCGAGCGGAGAAGATCCTCTAGGAGCGTATGAAAAGGTTGAGTCGTAAGTGTGTACGGTAAATCACCTTGTACGTGTTTTAATTCTAGTGGATTTCTGCCGTGTTATCGGTCCCGTGGTTTTTTACTCCGGTGATGGAGTTTTCCACGTAAAAATCTTGCGTACTATTTTTTATTTCCGCATTGAATTTTTATCGCAACAATTTTTGAGTGTTTATACGTTTACACCTATTCACCCCCCTCTAGGTGTTTTTTCCCCTATTTAGATCCTTATTACATATAACCCAACAGCATGCATGTTTAATGTACAACCCATATTTAGCATCGAGAGGAAAAGCTTGAAGAATGACCTAGATCATGTGGTTATTGTACGGGTTTATTCATTAGCTTACTTGTGTGAGATTGGTACAGCATAGTAGGAACATTTTAGCATGCTTTGCTATTATATGTTTCACCCTCTTTTATCGCTTCTGAGGACAAAAGCATGCTTGTATGGACATGTAGTTAGGCCATCTTTTATTGCTACACTACTTATTGGAACTTGACTTAGGAGAAACCATGCTTTTCCTTTCTCCTTCTTTGTTAGTCAGGTGGTCAGTGTTGCTCGGGTTCGAGCAGGGATCTGGGTAGTGTAGTCGGGACTTGGTGTCTGGGACAGGTCGGATTAGTTGTGGGGCTTTGCGGCAACCGCGGATATTGGGCGGTTGACCGGATATTTATTTATGCACCAGATTGGGTATCTGAATTCTCTAGTGGACAGAGTTTTCCACTTTGATCATAGTCTTGATCAAAGTCCTGCTATACAGAGATACTTTACTCGTGTGGGTCGCTCCCCTCGAGTGCCACTCTTTAGTTTCCGATCGGACGGTTTAGATGCCGATCTGTTACTTACTTTAGTTTCCGATCGGACGGTTTAGATGCCGATCTGTTACTTACTTTAGTTTCCGATCGGACGGTTTAGATGCCGATCTGTTACTTACTTTAGTTTTCGATCAGACGGTTTAGATGCCGATCTATTACTTACTTTGGGATGCGGGCCATGTGGGCCGATCCCCATGTGTGCAGATTCTGCTGAGCAGGCAATGCCAGTTTTACTGGTGGCACCAGATTGGGTTTATTACAGATATTCGCTTTATTGTTGCACTCGTGTCAGGGGGGGACCGAGTGAAGTCTAGTAGATGTGTCTAGACCAGTGCTAGTGTTGTCGGGAACCGTTTGGGGATCGATGGTTGTCCCAAGGTCATTGTGAGTTGTTGACCGTTGTACGAGAGGCATAGGCAGGCATAGCAGGCATAGCAGGCATAGGCAGGCATGGCAGGCATAGGCAGGCATGGGCAGGCATGGCAGGCATAGCAGGCATAGCAGGCATAGGCAGGCATAGCAGGCATAGCAGACATAGGCAGGCATGGCAGGCATGGCAGGCATAGCAGGCATAGGCAGGCATGGCAGGCATAGCAGGCATAGAGGCATGATAGCTGTTGCGAGGCTCCAGCTTCCTTATTTCAGTCATTACGGCTTTGGTTAGTTATTGTCTTTTGGGGACTTAGTGGGCAGACCGTCTGTGGTGACCCGGACCTTTGCCGGGCTTCTACAGTGTGACCAGCAGCTTCTGGAAGCCTACGTGGCTTGTCGGCGGTGTTCGCGCGCCTATTTGGACACAAGAGATGGACCCTGTGAGCTCTGGTTGGGTGTATTGGCCTTCGGCTGCTTTTGCCGAATTTTAGGAAAGGATTTTGGCCAAACAGAGGGTGGATTTGGGTTCGGTGCGGAAAAACGCTTGGAAATGGCTTTTTGTTTGCTTAATTCTGAGTCCGGATACCCAAAAGTGGGCTCCCGGAAGTTTTGGCAGTTTTGGGGGTTTGCGGGAGCCTCCGGCGATTTATAGGTTTGGAATTTGGCAAAATGGACGTCGTTTTTGGAATCAGCACGCGAAAACGGTCAAGATGGGCTATTTACTTGATGTTTTTGGGCTGCGGTTACTGTTCATCGCCGGAACAGTGTTTTCGGCGATCGCCGGCGGCGGTTGGCGGCGGCGGGCAGCGGCGGAAGGCGGCGGAGGGCGCTCGGGCAGGCGGCGCGCGGCCGCGGGCAGGCGCACAGGGGCGCGGGCAGGCGCGGGGGGGGGCGCGGTCAGGTGCGCGGTCCACGCGGCCGTCGTGCACCCGAGGAAGGGACACGTGGCAGGTTTTCACTGGTCGGTGTTGTGGTCTGGGTTCACGGAGCAGGCCGGTGGTGCACGGTAGACCGGGTGGACACGTGGCGGGAGGTAGTTGGTCCGGTGTTGTGCTCCCGGTCCACGCAATCGGTGGGGTCGTTGACCGGGGCAGGTGGCCGTACGGCGGGGCAGGTGGCCGTACGGGCCCGGGTCAGCCGCGACGTGCGCGGTCCACGGCGCGACGTGCGCGGTGCACGGGTGGCCGGGCCACGTGTCGCGTCGCCATTGGCGGGCGCAGGTGCACCGGGTGCAGTGGGGCCCGGGGTGTTAGCGGACTGGGCTGTGTGGTGGACCGGGCCGCACTGTGCGCGCCCGAATCTTGGCTTTGTGGACAGCATCGAGGTGTTTTGGCCATATCTTTGCGCCCAAGCGTCAGCCGGAAACGAGCTTATACAACTTTTTCATCTACAGATCGCAAGGAACGCGCTCGTATTTTTATTGGATTTTTCTGAGATTTCATCAGAGGTGAGAATCACTGTTTCTCTGTGTACAGTGCTACAGTCTTTTGTGCTGAAATCTTTTGAGTGTACCACCTTGCCGAATTTTTATCTTGACTTACCGAACTCGGATTTGGGCGTGCAAGGTACCGTTGCGAAGCTATCGACGCGAGGATCGCTGTGGTATTTTTTCTTGGAATTTTCTGGGCACTTTCTGCAGGTGATAATTTAACAGTTTCGGGACTGTTGTTGTATGGGATTATAAGAGTTATATTTGGGAGCCTTAGTGTAATTAGTGAGCTTTGTATTGTGCCAGGAGAGTTACGGGTGTGCTGAACTTATTGGAGCAAGGGATTAGAGTTATCTGGTGTTTTCAGCTGTTGGGCTTTGGACAGTCAGCTTTTCAGGTGGGTGCCTTATTCCCGGAACCGGTGGACGGTTCTCTATATTGTTATATGTTAGCATTACATGCAGGTGTACGGTACAATAACTGAAATTGGTCGGTAAGTTTAACAGTGAGGATTCTATGGAAATTGCAAGTGAATTTCTCATAGTATGACAATGGTATAATCAAATATTCATGTTGGTGATTAGTGGAAGCCCACCTAAGGCAAGGTTACCATATCAGGATTAATTATCATGCCATATTAGCACATAACCTTTTATGAGGCTGGTTTATGCATTGGGATAGGATTATGTAGTTATGTGCAGGTTCTACTCCAAGGAGTGATTATGGATCGAAAATCATGGACAGGTATGGTCATTGCTAATTCTGGCATGAGGTTTATTTTCCTTATTCTTCTTGAGGACAAATGCATGCTTGTATGGACATATGTGTATGGACATATAGTTAGGCCATCTTTTACTGCTGCACTACATTTTGGAACTTGACTTAGGAGAAACCATGTTATTCCTTTCTCCTTCTTGTTAGTCAGGCGGTCTGTGTTGCTCGGGTTCGAGCAGAGGTTTGGGATAGTGTAGCTGGGACCTTCGGGTCAGAGACAGGGTGTGCTTGATGTTGGATCGTGGGTTATTGCGGCAACCGCGGACAGTAGGCGGTTGACCGGATCTTGATTATTTTACCCAATTGTGGGTCGTGGGTAATTGCGGTGACCGCGGACTTTGGGCGGTTGACCGGATGTTGACTATTGCATCAGATTGGGTATCAGATTTGTTCTAGTGGATGGTGTTTCCCACTTTTGAGTACTATTGCGTCAGATCGGGGTTTTGTTAGGGGACGGAGTTTCCCACTTTGATCATAGTCTTGATCCAGTCCTGCTATTATGAGACAGTGGTTACAGAGATACTTGTGATACTGATGACAGAGTTACTTTACTCGTGTGGGTCGCTCCCCTCGAGTGCCACTCCGGAGTGTGCGACTGGACGGATCGAGGCCAGTCTGTTACTTACTTTTGTGTGCGATCGGACGGTTCGATGCCGATCTATTACTTACCTTGGGATGCGACCGTACCAGCAGAGCAGGCAGTACCAGTGATTACTGGTCTATCGATTGGGTTTATTCAGGCAGATACTTTTTGTTACACTCGTGCCAGGGGGACCGAGTGGAGTCTAGCAGCTGTGTTTAGACCAGTGCTAGTATTGTTGGGAACCGTTCGGGGTTTGACGGTGGTCCCGTGGTCGTTGTGAGTTCTTTGACCATTGTGTGAGAGGTTGAGCATCTTGAGTCTTTCCGTTCTGAGAGAGAGAGGGCATGGATTTGACTATAGCCTGCATTAGCCACTACTCGATAGCGAGTTAGTCCGTTTGGACGCCCTACGTAATTCCTGCCCGTCAGCGGGAGGTGGTTGTAGGTGGGCGCAGGTTTGACTGGACCCGATGTGGCAGTCAGCTCGATTGGGTCGATTGAGCCCCTCGTGTGCGAGTGTTGCATATCTTCATCAGAGTTTCCCCATTTGAGCATTTGGATAGAGGCATGGTAGCTGTAGAGTGTTTCCAGCTTCTTCTTTCAGTTTTACTGCATCGGTTATCTTTTGCCTCTAGTAGTCTTGGTGGGCAGATCGTCGGGCCTAGTGGCGATACCCACTGAGAACTCCCTTATTGCGTAGTTCTCACGCCCGTTGGGGGTTTTCCCCCTTTTGTCCTTTCTCCTCTTTGTTTTGCAGAGTCTTGGCGGGTGTTGCCGTTCTGTGGTTGCTGTGCGTGGTGAGGGAGTAGCGAGCTAGATCCAGACCCATCTTTGGAGAGTAGCGGTACCCCCTTTGGAGGAGATCTTCAGTATAGTCGGTAGAGTGGTATTTATTTCCTCTTTTGAGAGACTGATGTAGTGAGGATATGATGTATTGAGAGCTTGTACACTGATGTTTTATTTGAGTTATCTCCCTGTTGAGCTATGAGTTTTGTACTCGAGGTTATTGTATGATTATCTTTTTGGGAGAGGAACCTTGTTGTTTTATCTTCAGTTGTACAGTGGTTGATTTTATTTCTATAGCAGTTTTATCTTTTAGCTCTGATATCTGTTAGCTGTAGTTCTTTTTGCAGGTAGGACGCTTCGCCTATGCGGGTTTGGCATAGGTGGCGGATCTGTTGGCGAGCCCGGGTCGCAGTTTCGACCCCGGGGCGTGACAGATTAGGTGGTATCAGAGCCTAGGTTGTAGGTCATGGTGGACTTAGAAACCCTAGGCTTGTGGTTGGACCCTAGGATGACTTCGTGAGAGTCGTGATTTGTAGCGAGAGTCCTGATTGAGTTTTACACCTCTCCCGAGGGACGGGATGAGTGATTGGCATGTTTATTCTCCTAAGTAGTTATGTTGGCTGCAGACAACATAACGCTGTGGAATGGGTGACATGCTCTAGACTTTCGCTGGATTGGGTCGAGCGTTGTTGTGTGTGCTGATTTGTGGTTTCGTCGTGGCGAGCGGTGTCTCCCCGACGCTGGGTTTTGACCCGTGTGCATCCTGTCATAGCAGTTGAGCTTGAGCGGTTGGTTTTGGGCCGGATACCCGGATTGAGGTCAGAGAGCTCCGGACCCAGATGACAGGATTTTGGAGGCATATCTGTGTTTGTGTGGCCAGCTAGTTTTGGTGACACAGTTGTCGGAGCAGTGGGCAGCCTGACAGTGCTTTCCTCCTGAGACCACCAGGTTGCAGTACCCTCAGCGGCAGGGATTTCTGTGACGCCAATGGAGCGAGTTACCCCCTCCGTGCCAGTGTTAGTGCCAAGGCACTGAGGCAGGGTGGATTTCTGACAGCTGATGAGCTGTGGGACATTATTGATCGATGGAGCTAGCTTGGTAGATGAACCACCCCGATTCATGGAATTGAGTTGGAGCCTTAGGAGGCAGAATCGTGGTTGGTAGTGTCGGAGAGGCTACTTGAGAGCCCTTGTGGCAAGGGTTTACACAGTTGTTGAACTGCGCGTTCCATGGAACGAGGCGCATAGGATTTATGTGACCAGTAGTGGATGGCGCCAGGTTACCTTTCAGTTGATTTAGTCCCTCCTGTGCAGATTTTTGGATCTTGGATGCCGCGTTAGAGTTGGCATTGTGTTTGGAGCCTGGCGCTTCAGTTCGTTTGGATGGGGATCAGCTGCCAGAGGCAAGTTCTGGTTAGAGGCGTTTGATGCCAGATGATGGAGGACAGATCGGCCGGCAGAGACATTTTTGTTTTCCCTTCCTGGATGATGGATATCCTTGTGAATGGATTATGTAAAGCTTACCCGTGGGGGATGTTACCCTGTGTGATTGATAACTGGCATGTTTGGGGTGCAATGTTTGTGATTGAGGGGTGAGATTTGTAAGGATAATTGTTTAAGGAATTGCATGAATCAATTGTGCTTGGTCGTATGATGATGATACCCAGGTGGATTTCTGAGACGTCAGGGGTTGGGTGGACCCCGATGATAGCTACAGCCCTTTTATCAGAGTGGCGCAGCGGTAGCGTGGATTGGTTGGTTGCGAGAGACCACGTTCGGCATCTCAGTGTGAGCATGGACAGAGGTCGTGCTCCCTTTGTGATTGGTCTAGATATTTTGGCAGGCTGAGCGACGACCACTTGCATCGAGCGGATGAATCTGTGCCGCCCGGTTGGAGGGCGCCACGGTAGTGGATTGAGTTGTCGCAGGTGTGATTTCTTCACAGCAGTCGGAGTTAGGACATGTTGCGTTCCTGCATGGGCTAGCGGTAGAGTCGTTACCACTTGCACTTGAGGTACAGGTTACTGTTGGCATTGTGCAAGTGGAGGAGGCTTGTCCAGTGCAGCAGAGGCCGTAAGTTATGCCGGCAGACTTATTGGTTTCTACGGCAGCTCAGTGTTATGACCCAGTGCTTGGGATCGGTTGGCATAGTGCCACAGGATGTTTGACTGCTGAGAGAAAGAACTTTGACTTTCTGCGAGGCGGATAATGGAAGGCATTTTGTTTGTTGAGACTTTTTGAGCACACAGGTTACAGCGTCCGTGTGAGAGGTGCCTACGGCGGCAGCGGGACTTAAGGATGTCCCTATTGTCCATGAAATCCCAGGTGTAAGTCCACCTAAGCCGATGATTAGGCCGCCAGAAAGGAAGATTAAGATTGCGATTGACGTGATTCTGGAAACCGCGCCAACTTCATTAGCCCCTCATTGGATACCGCCTTTAGAGCTACGAGAGTTGAGTTCTTAGGTGCGTGGATTTGATGGATAGAGGGTCTGTTTGACCTAGTGCCACGTCGTTGATACACGACGGTGAGAGCCCTTTGGGATCGGAGTCCAGGCAAGTCCAGGTATTATTTAGAACCTTTTGAAGGAGGTATATTTCGGCAGATATTGTGTGATGCCTGCGCCAATTTGGAATTTCAGCTGAGGGCACTGTCTAGATGGTGTTCAGGACACAGTAGGGGCATTACGAGTACAGTGAAGCCAATGGATTGACTAATGCCCTGTTGCCTCTAGCTTGAGGAATTTTGTATTTCTGTGGGCCTTGAACGGGTTGATAGCGGCGTTCTCCTGGGATATTTTGGTTTTACCCCCTCCCTGAGTGGTTTAGAGCTTGTGCAGCATTTGTAGTCGTTGTGACAAGTCTGTGGGGATGAAGCTTTATGCCTAGTCGTTGTGGTACAAGTTTTAGCTTCGAGAGCATATCTTCCTGGACTACTTCTTCTAGCCGAAGGGGCGGCGGTGGAAATTCGGCCAAAGTGGATGCTATGTAAGACTGGCCGAGATCGACGGTCATTGTTGGGGTGAGGAGTTTTTGGACCGGATAGTGCCAGCAGAACTTGATGACCGGGTGATGAGATTGGTACCAGCGCCGATTCTAACCTAGTCAGTGGTGGGAGATGGATTTGCGAGTTGTGGTGATACCTCCCGTAGTGGCTGTAGAGCCACCATTGGATGTTGTGAGCATCCAGTATCACCCCGACAGAGCCACTGTGGTGGCGGATGCCTGGAGCAGAAGAGCTACTTTGGAGTCAGGTTTGGCGGTTCCATAGCTGGCACTGTGTGGGGCCATCCTTGTGTGCAGGGTTTGAGTTGTGTCCCTGAGGATCCCTTTTGATGAAAGGCTGCGGCTAAGCAATCCACTTAGGTGGTTGAGTTTTGAGGGCGACCGAGTGTGAACCCCTGCTTGTTTGGGCCCTTTTCTGTGCAGGTGTCTGTGCGGATGTGTTTCGGGTCGCTTTGGTTGAGCTGGCTCTTGAGTGTGATTTTAGAGCGTGTTACTCAGGCTGTTTGTTCCTTTTCCCCCGCCTTTTGTTGGAGTTTTTGAGGTTTTTCTGCGTCTCAGCTCTGGAGTGTCATGTTTTGGACCCCTCACCCGTGATTGACTCGTTCCTTTTGGGGTCTGTGAGAGTTTGGAGTACGAGGGACGCCCGTTGCGAATTCCGACTCGTGAGGTGAGGGAATTGCGCAATCGGGCTATGCCGTACTGGTTGTTGCTGTTGTTGTTGCTGAGGAGTAATCACGGGGAGTGATTGGTGACTTGGGAGCTGAAGACGGCGGTGTTGAATTTTGACCCCTGGTTTTTGAGACTCCCTGGGAGTTGCCTTAGTTTCGGGGACGAAACTTTCTTTTAGTGGGGGAGGATGTGGTGACCCGGACCTTTGCCGGGCTTCTACAGTGTGACCAGCAGCTTCTGGAAGCCTACGTGGCTTGTCGGCGGTGTTCGCGCGCCTATTTGGACACAAGAGATGGACCCTGTGAGCTCTGGTTGGGTGTATTGGCCTTCGGCTACTTTTGCCGAATTTTAGGAAAGGATTTTGGCCAAACAGAGGGTGGATTTGGGTTCGGTGCGGAAAAACGCTTGGAAATGGCTTTTTGTTTGCTTAATTCTGAGTCCGGATACCCAAAAGCGGGCTCCCGGAAGTTTTGGCAGTTTTGGGGGTTTGCGGGAGCCTCCGGCGATTTATAGGTTTGGAATTTGGCAAAATGGACGTCGTTTTTGGAATCAGCACGCGAAAACGGTCAAGATGGGCTATTTACTTGATGTTTTTGGGCTGCGGTTACTGTTCATCGCCGGAACAGTGTTTCCGGCGATCGCCGGCGGCGGTTGGCGGCGGCGGGCAGCGGCGGAAGGCGGCGGAGGGCGCTCGGGCAGGCGGCGCGCGGCCGCGGGCAGGCGCACAGGGGCGCGGGCAGGCGCGGGGGGGGGGCGCGGTCAGGTGCGCGGTCCACGCGGCCGTCGTGCACCCGAGGAAGGGACACGTGGCAGGTTTTCACTGGTCGGTGTTGTGGTCTGGGTTCACGGAGCAGGCCGGTGGTGCACGGTAGACCGGGTGGACACGTGGCGGGAGGTAGTTGGTCCGGTGTTGTGCTCCCGGTCCACGCAATCGGTGGGGTCGTTGACCGGGGCAGGTGGCCGTACGGCGGGGCAGGTGGCCGTACGGGCCCGGGTCAGCCGCGACGTGCGCGGTCCACAGCGCGACGTGCGCGGTGCATGGGTGGCCGGGCCACGTGTCGCGTCGCCATTGGCGGGCGCAGGTGCACCGGGTGCAGTGGGGCCCGGGGTGTTAGCGGACTGGGCTGTGTGGTGGACCGGGCCGCACTGTGCGCGCCCGAATCTTGGCGGGCCGGGCCGCACTGTGCGCGCCCGAAACCTGCGGGCTGGGCCGGGCCGCACTGTGCGCGCCCGGAACTTGGGACACATTGGGTATTTCTCCTAATGTTTTTCTCAGCCTATAAATAGGCAGCCCGAGCCCTCTTCTTGGGCTTTTTCCTCTCAGCCCAAGCTTGATCTCCCCGAGCTCCCTTCTTGGAAGATTTTCATCTTCAAGTCCTTGATCTTCCTGCCAAGTTCTGGGATTTTTGGAGGCTCGAATCCCGAGGTTCCCCATTTTACGGCGCGGCGCGACGTTGCTTTCTAGTGTTCTTCTTCGGCGCAGCAGCAGTGTTTTAGCTCCCCTGGGCTACCCCGAGCTCCTTTTTCTGTGATTCTTGCGCCGACAGACTCCTAAGAGGTAGGGCTTCATCTTTCGTATTGATCGCGCTTTCCCGTTGCGAGTTTTTGGCACGGATCCCGAGGCAACACTGTGACCCTTTTTCTGTTTGGCTTTGTGGACAGCATCGAGGTGTTTTGGCCATATCTTTGCGCCCAAGCGTCAGCCGGAAACGAGCTTATACAACTTTTCATCTACAGATCGCAAGGAACGCGCTCGTATTTTTATTGGATTTTTCTGAGATTTCATCAGAGGTGAGAATCACTGTTTCTCTGTGTACAGTGCTACAGTCTTTTGTGCTGAAATCTTTTGAGTGTACCACCTTGCCGAATTTTTATCTTGACTTACCGAACTCGGATTTGGGCGTGCAAGGTACCGTTGCGAAGCTATCGACGCGAGGATCGCTGTGGTATTTTTTCTTGGAATTTTCTGGGCACTTTCTGCAGGTGATAATTTAACAGTTTCGGGACTGTTGTTGTATGGGATTATAAGAGTTATATTTGGGAGCCTTAGTGTAATTAGTGAGCTTTGTATTGTGCCAGGAGAGTTACGGGTGTGCTGAACTTATTGGAGCAAGGGATTAGAGTTATCTGGTGTTTTCAGCTGTTGGCTTTGGACAGTCAGCTTTTCAGGTGGGTGCCTATTCCCGGAACCGGTGGACGGTTCTCTATATTGTTATATGTTAGCATTGCATGCAGGTGTACGGTACAATAACTGAAATTGGTCGGTAAGTTTAACAGTGAGGATGTCTATGGAAATTGCAAGTGAATTTCTCATAGTATGACAATGGTATAATCAATATTCATGTTGGTGATTAGTGGAAGCCCACCTAAGGCAAGGTTACCATACAGGATTAATTATCATGCCATATTAGCACATAACCTTTTATGAGGCTGGTTTATGCATTGGGGATAGGATTATGTAGTTATGTGCAGGTTCTACTCCAAGGAGTGATTATGGATCGAATCATGGACAGGTATGGTCATTGCTAATTCTGGCATGAGGTTTATTTCCTTCTCTCTTGAGGACAATGCATGCTTGTATGGACATATGTGTATGGACTATAGTTAGGCCATTTTTACTGCTGCACTACATTTTGGAACTTGACTTAGGAGAAACCATGTTATTCTTTCTCCTTCTGTTAGTCAGGCTGTCTGTGTTGCTCGGGTTCGAGCAGAGGTTTGGGATAGTGTAGCTGGGACCTTCGGGTCAGAGACAGGGTGTGCTTGATGTTGGATCGTGGGTATTGCGGCAAATCGGACAGTAGGCGGTTGACCGGATTGATATTTTACCCAATTGGGGGTCGTGGGAAGTGCGGTGACCGCGGACTTTGGGCGGTTGACCGGATGTTGACATTGCATCAGATTGGGTATCAGATTTTTCTAGTGGATGGTGTTTCCCACTTTTTGAGTACTATTGCGTCAGATCGGGGTTGTTAGGGACGGAGTTTCCCACTTTGATCATAGTCTTGATCAGTCTGCTATATGAGACAGTGGTTACAGAGATACTCGTGATACTGATGACAGAGTTACTTTACTCGTGTGGTCGCTCCCCTCGAGTGCCACTCCGGAGTGTGCGACTGGGGATCGAGGCCAGTCTGTACTTACTTTTGTGTGCGATGGACGGTTCGATGCCGATCTCTATTACCCTTGGGATGGCGACCCGTACCCGCAGAGCAGGCAGAGTACCGTGATTACTGGTCTATCGATTGGGTTTATTCAGCAGATACTTTTTGTTACCCTCGTGCCTGGGGGACGAGTGGAGCTAGTAGCTGTGTTAGACCAGTGCTAGTATTGTTGGGAACCGTTCGGGTTTGACGTGGTTCCCGTTGTCGTTGTGAGTTCTTGACCATTGTGTGAGAGGTTGAGCATCTTGAGTTTCCGTTCTGAGAGAGAGAGGGCATGGATTTGACTATAGCCTGCATTAGCCACTACTCGATAGCGAGTTAGTCCGTTTGGACGCCTACGTATTCCTGCCCGTCAGCGGAGGTGGTTGTAGGTGGGCGAGGTTTGACTGGACCCGATGTGGCAGTCAGCTCGATTGGGTCGATTGAGCAACTCGTGTGCGAGTGTTGCATATCTTCATCAGAGTTTCCCCATTTGAGCATTTGGATAGAGGCATGGAGCTGTAGAGTGTTTCCCGCTTCTTCTTTCAGTTTTACTGCATCGGTTATCTTTTGCCTCTAGTAGTCTTGGTGGGCAGATCGTCGGGCCTAGTGGCGATACCCACTGGAACTCCCTTATTGCGTAGTTCTCACGCCCGTTGGGGGTTTTCCCCCTTTTGTCCTTTCTCCTCTTTGTTTTGCAGAGTCTGGCGGGTGTTGCCGTTTTGTGGTTGCTGTGCGTGGTGAGGGAGTAGCGAGGGCTAGATTCCAGAACATCTTTGGAGAGTAGCGGTACCCCCTTTGGAGGAGATCTTCGTATAGTTCTGTTAGAGTGGTATTATTTCCTCTTTGAGAGACTGATTAGTGAGGATATGATGTATTGAGAGCTTGTACACTGATGTTTTATTTGAGATATCTCCCTGTTGAGCTATGAGTTTGGTACTCGAGGTATTGTATGATTATCTTTTGGGAGAGGAACCTTGTTGTTTATCTTCAGTTGTACAGTGGGGGATTTTATTCT
>JAQNDB010003594.1:0-28470 GCA_029204045.2 Tillandsia leiboldiana
TAGTTAGATTTCAGTCACTCGTCTGAAACCTTCTTATTCTGTCGATGCTGTTTATAAACCGTAAAAGGGAATAGCTGCATTTAGTTTTCCTATCATCTGTTAGCTGCATCGTCTGTTGATAAATTATATGCTAGAGATGTTTTTAAATAACAGCTTTTGTGTGAAGTTCGCGTATTTTAAAACATATTGTATTGGTTGTTGCCTGCTTCATGTGTGTGTAGTTTGAAATTTTTGTGATACTTGTGTTGTATCTGCATATGTCCATTCATTATGGGTTAAAACTTATGGAACGCCCCTCCAATTTAGGCTCTCTAAAATTATGTCCCTAAACTCTTTTATTATAATAGTAGATATATATATATATATATAGAGTATATAATTACTGTAATATATATATATATATAACTTTGATGCCACTCGAAAGGTAATGCTCCTTATTTCTGATATGTTGTGTTCTTCGTTTTAGATCTCAGGTGCAAGAAGAGTGGGAAAAAGCTCTGTATCGTCATGTGCGTGTTAGCTCCGAAGTAAGCATTTAGTAAATAGATGCCATACCGCTCTCATTTAAGTTATATTAAACACTAGCTGTAAGATTATCGTCCACACTTATATCGATTAATATTCGTCAGAATTGACAAGTATAATGCACAATAGAGTTGAAAAAAAAAAAAAATCTTTGTAACATTTGTATGGCGTTTGAAACCCTTTTGGCCATCATTTATCTTTAAAGAAATCTTGCCGCTTGGTTTTATTTTGTCTTCTTATTTTGGGAAAATTCGGAATCACCTATTTTTTTAAAATTTAAGGAGGTGAGGGGGGGAATTGAGACAATTTAAAGAATTTTATTTGCAAATGTTGGGGCAGCAGGAAGTTAAAGATGTGGGATCATATCACTGGAAAAAAAATGATGAACCAGTGCAACTCCTCCCCCACCCCGCCGTCCGCTCTAAGCACCAAGAGATTTTTGTAAAAGCGTAGAAAAATTTAATTTTGTGGTGCTTTTTCTCAGTAAAGCTGCTTTGAAATCTGTGATGGACATGCACTATCGTACAATTGTTTTTTTTTTGTCTCTTTTTCTTACTCTCTTAGATGCATTTGTATTTGCTTTTAGAGTCTCATACATTTAAGGCGACCTTCAAACAAAGATATCCTCCAATTCCAGGGTACTCTGCCCCACACACGCTACAGGCAGCAAATTAGAACCGAGAACAAAAAACCAATTCAAGTTCAATTTTCGTACGGTTAAACCGGGTAGTATCAACCGGTCCTTTATCGTCAATCCAGGTCGAAATTGTTGTTCTTGATGGTGATTTGGGAACGGATTCACAATTGGATTGGACTGAAAAAGGAGTTTAGTGCGAACATATTGTACGTGAAAGAGAGGGGCAAAGGCCTTTACTCACTGGGGACATAGCAATCACACTGAGCAATGGGGTGTGGTTTGATTTGTGATGCCACTTTTACGGATAACTCCAGTGGATAAGAAGTCGAAAATTCTGCTAGGCGGAGGGTCTGTCAAAATAATTCTGGAGTTGAAAGAGTACATGAAGCATTAGTGAAGCTTTTTGTATTAATTCACAACGAGGATAAAAGAGAAAAAAAAAAAAGAGTGTAAGTTCCTTATCTGTCAACTTTTGACTATTTAAATTTTAAATTTTTCTGCAAATAACATATGCACCTATAACTTTTGGTAATGGGCTTTAAAGTTGGCAATATCGTATAAGCCTTTATACAACATCAAAAATACTCACAATGCCCTTAAATATCATAAGGTTCCTTGAAATGATTTTCATTAAAATCCTCTGGAAAGGGTATATCTGTACCAGGAAACAAATTTTTTAGGCATATTTGTGAAATTTTGATGCTTTATAGGTGTATGGCTCAATAAATTTTTGTTACCTGCATCATCTAATTTCTTTTTGGGGAATTTTTAGTATAGACGAAACACATCCTCGCAGCATTGCTTATGATGTGTGGCGGCTGGAAAGATAGAAAAGATGGGGTTTTTCATAAAAAACTCGCAGATTTTGGGATCATTACTGTCAAGAATTCCTGAGGAATTTGGTGGTGGATCAAGATAGGCTTCGCGGGTAAGAAAACCGTATCAATTATGATTCTTTTTGATTGAAGACTTCCTTGTGCCAACTATGGCTCTCGTCACACTCCCCCCTCTCTCTCTCTCTCTCTTCCTCTCGCTCTCTATCCTTCTCTCTCTCTCTCTCATTTTATCTGCATACTTCATAGGTACGTGGCTGGAATGTCAAATAAACTGTGGGAAGCGGCCACGGCGCATCGCTAGAGAGTGCATTCTAGAAGACACTATACTCATATTGGTAGTGACAGGAGTTGTGCTACTGTTTAGCTGTATATATGAGCTTGTTGGGGCAATAAGAATGGCAACCGTTACAGTTTGGATGAACTTACTGCAACTCAAAAGGTACTTCTGCCCAAACTTAATTATCCTCTACTTTTGTTTAATAAGCATCAATTTTGTGTTAGTGTGTTTGTCTATTGTCAAGTATTTTTTTTTACACTAATAGTTTTGATGAATTTTGGAGTTCTTTTGACGCTTATCACTGAAACTTTTAATTGCACTTAACATCTTACATCCATAATGTATGTTACGTTATCGTTGAAGGTTTGATATTTTTGTTTTTTCTGTGGAAATATAAGGCCATTCATGTTAATTTGAATGATATCGTTTCCTACATATATCTAAATTACCCTTGAATTTTATATTTTATCTTCTTGTCTTCTCTTTCCTACATCTCTCAACCATCTCAGGCGATTGCCTTGTCTTCTCCTTCATTCCATCCTCCTTCACCAATTTATTAAAATTTTTTGAATGTTGTTAGAATTGAAATTAATATTTTAATTTTTTAATTTTATAGTTGATGTTGTTATTTAAAATTAAATTCGTGATCCAGATCGCGAATCAAGGCGATCGACTATTTCGATCAGGGCGTGATTCCGTGTGGACGCGAGTAGAGGCCGGGGCGCGTGCGCGGCTAGCAAGGACGAACAATTTTTACCAACGATCGTCGGCTTCGCAGTGATCTCGACCCGCGCAAGGTGAAATTAAATCATAATTGATAAGATCAATTAGATTACCCTTATTAACGATCTAAACAAAACACGAGGTGATCTTTGGTTTAGAAAAATTTTATTTGCGTCTCTTTCTTCCGCTGCGCATCTCCGACTATTTTTCTTACAGTGGTATCAGAGCCACCCTCGTCGTTTGTTTTAGATCTAATCTCTTTTTCGATGTTGATTGGGTTTTCTGAAACGATCAAAATCAAAACAATGAAGATTGTTTTTGCGTACATTATTTTGATTGTTTTGAAACATTAATTAAAATTAGCGCACGATGCACTATTGGCACGGCACTAATGCTAATTAAATTAGTGCATGCGGGCAAGGTGCTGCAATGCTAATTAAATTAGTGCATGCAGGCAAGGCGCTGCAATTCTAATTAATTAGCATTGCCATGTATGACGGATTAGTGTATAGCAACACTAATGATTAGTTCATGGTTTTTATTGCACGTGCTTGCCGCAATGTGTTTTTGAACGCATTTACATGGTGCAGTCATACGCGCCATGTGGTTGCTTTGTGCAAAATCACAATTTAAAATTAATTCGAACCCAATTAATTAGAAATCGAATTAGAGAATTTTATTTATATTATCTGCCTGTGATGTGTATGAGGTGATGATCATGGATAGCAACCTTGTGATGTACATGTATCATGTGATGATGTGAATTGGTGTAATTTAATAAGGACCCAGTGTTAGATTTATTTTGGGTGCCTGCGTGCACCAATTATATTATGTAATTTGGAGACCTGCGCGTCTCATTATTATTATGGGTTGTATTGTAATTGTTGCAAAATTAAAGGGTAAAATGGTAGTTCAGGTTCCATGACGATTTGTTCCATTCAAGAGTTGATGCGGTGCATATCAAGTTTGGACCAAATATTGATCGAGGGAGCCGACAAGAGTTGATCTACTCAAATCCAATCAAGATGCAGAGCAAGTTTTTTTTTTGTGTGTGTAATACCCCTCTGACCCGATTCTGGCCTAGTGGCTCAGGCCCGATCAAGTTAAAATCCATGATCATCACCGGTAGTTATTATTATATATATATGTGTGATATATGTGTGCATATGATGCGATGGTTTGCCATGAGATGTAAATTAATAATAAATTAAAACTGATGAGATAATAAATCTTCCTAAATAAAATATTAAGTTAGTGTTGTTATGAACCCATTAGTGGCCTTCCATCGTTGTAGGGTGTGGGCGTCTCTGTAGTGTTGATTGATGCACTCGGACACGGGGGTCAGTTGCATTAGGGAGCCGCAACCATTTTATTGGCATGAGATGCTATGTGGTAATAAAGGGGTTGAATCCAAGAATCTGTCTGGATGAGGATTCAATGACTTTTTTTTATTTTGCATGATAAACGGTGGGTCTAACTTAACCAAAAGATAAGGTCAAGAATCTGTTAGGATGAGGCCTATATTTTGAAGGCCAAAGATGAAATTGCGATTTGCTTGAGAAGCATTGAACAAGAGTTGTTCATTCATTTTTTTTACTCATTGCCAAGAATCTGTTAGGATGAGGTAGTGTGCAAACAGATGGGACCGCAATTCCCACTAGAAACTTTTAGTAAAGTTTCCGTTTTCTCCACTCGGAGAGTGTGGAGATTCGCTAAAATTAGTGGGAGGCACCATTTAGATTTAAAGACCTTAATCAAAATGGATTATGATTAAGTACACAACTAATTAGAATCTTAACCATCTGCAGAAAATGGCCACCTCTAACTCATTTGTCAAAATACTTGATACTAATCGCTTAACTTGATCGAATTTCACCGATTGCCCGGTCCGGCCCGGCCTAAAATTTTATACGGGCCGTGCCATAACAGGCCGGGCCAGGCTCAGGCCTGTTAGGCCAGCAATTGCCCGGCCCGGCTCGGCTTAAAATTTATACTTGTCGTGCCATAACAGGCGGGGCTGTGCTCAGGCCTGTTAGACCCGAAGTTGCCCGAATTGGGAGATTGCTTCATGGTTCGATTTCTGCCCAATCCAGGTCGAAATCCGGTCCGAATCCAGTCCAAATCTGGCCCAAGTTTGGTCCAAATCCGGTTCGATTCCGGTCCAACCCCGGTTCGGCCCTGACCCGTGCTGGCCTATATATATATATATATATATATATATATATATATATATATATATATATATATTTGGTTTTAAAAAATTTTATCTTTAAAAATATAAAAGAATTCTAATTTTTTTCTAACTATTAAAATGTTATTATTGCTAAAAATAATCAAAATTTTAAAATTTAAAACTTACCAAATTTAATTTAAATTATATAATAAATTTCAACTTTGAATTTCAAGTGGAATAAAATTGTAAGATCAAATAAAATTAAAATTAAATACAAATGTGAATTCAAAAATCATACGAAAATATTCAATATATATCAACAATAATGTAAAATTAAATTAAGATATGATTTATATATTTAATAAAATATAGTGAGTGAATTTGTTTCTTTTTAATTCAAAATTTTAAATTTAAATTTATAAAAATTCTCGAATTTCATCTTATATTATTTAAATTTAAATTTAAACATGTAAACTACATAGTGCAATTTTTAAATAGATATTTGAAATTTAAAATTTTTATTTTACTATCTAAATTTTCGTTACTTTCTAATGTCCCGATTAAAAAAAAAAAAAAAAAAAAAAAAAAAAAAAAAAAAAAAAAAAAAAAAAAAAAAAACAAAACCTATTAAATTTTACCAACAAGATAAGTATATCAAAATGAAATACATTGCTATAATATCGAAAGAGAAAAAAAAAATCATAACTCTATCGTGTGAACACCACTCGTAGCCACAACAACAAAGTTAGGAAACAACTCATTAGTGCATAAACACCATAAATGCACCTGAGCTCCTAACCACTAATCCAATTTTGGCGTATCTAGTCCCAATTTACCCGATAACCCAATAATCCAAAAACAGCCCAAATTATAAGATCCTGCTCGGCTCGTTGTGCGTCAGCCCGGCCCGAATATCTTGGATAGACTCAGTTCGGCCTGGCTTAGCTGGGCCAGGCCTCGGCCGGCTCGGCCTTGCTTTCTTGGGCTGGGCTAGGCCTGACGGGCTTTCTACGAGTTTAAGTTGTATTTTTCTAATTTCAATACAACTTAAACTCAAATTTTAATTTTAAAATTTAAAATATTATTTTAAATTATGTAAATAAATTAAGATATGATTTATATATTTTTAAATTAGATATAAATAAACTAATATACATTTATTTTCATCTATTTTTTTTAAAAATAAACTACAAATATAAAAAAAAAAATTACATTTGATGAATAAAATGATTTAAAAATAGATATATCAAAACAACAAGTGTTTAAAATCAAATAGCAAGTTTAAAACTAAATTTTATTTTTAATTCAAATTTATTATTCAAAAAAAAAAATTAAATGAATGATATACAGTAAACTAATTTTCACGGGCCTAAATGGGTTCGACTCATGTCAGGCTCGATAGCGGCAAGATCCCACTCCCAGTTTGGCCCGCTTCAATCCCGGCCCCCTCCAATATCTGCTCGGACCGAGATTCCTTCGTGTTTCGATTCCGGTCCAAGTACGGCCCAATTCCGGTTCAGTGTCGGTCCAAATCTGGTCCGATTCCGGTTAAAATCGAACCAAATTCTTTTATTTTGGATTTTTTAAACATTTTAAATTATTTTTTATATACAACAAATTATAATTTATAATTTAAAAACTTTTGAGTCACGTGAAATTCTATAAAAAATAAAAATATATACAAAAATAAAATACAAAAAAAAAATTAAAATTATGTTTGATGAATAAGTAGATTTAAAAATAGATATGTCAAATGGACAATTGTTTAGATTCAAATAATAAATTCAAAATCAAATTTATATCATAATTTCTATTCAATAATTTAAATATAGTTCATAATTTAATTTTAATCTACTTTAATTAAAATTTGTTAATTGTTAATTCAAATTTAATTTCCCAAACTATATTTAGCTCACAATTTAAACTAAAATTTTAAATTAAAAAGTATAAATTTTAATTTAAATTATATAAATAAATTAAGATATGATTTTATGTTTTTAAATTTGATATAATTTCATATATTTTGTTAATTACATATTAATTATTTTTTTATTTTCCACTAATTCGAATGAATTCAAAATGTAAGTATGCATTTTTAAAATAAATATATCAAAATTTGAATTTCTATTCGATAAAAAATTTAAAATTAAAATTTTGTGTAATTTAATTTTTTTTTAAATTTTTTAATTCAAATTTATTATGTAAACAAAAAATAAACGATTCTTGGTTGATATATAGTAAACTATATTATCACGAGCCTAAATGGTTCCGATTCCTGCCCGGCCCGATAGCTGCAAAATCTCCATCCCGGTTTGGCCCGCTACAATCCCTGCTCGTACCGAGACTCCTTCTTCGTTTGATCCTTGTCCAATTCCAGTCCAAATCAGGTCCAATACCGGTTTAAATTGAACCAAATTCTTTTATTTTGGTTTTTCAGAATTTTCACTTATTTATATAAAAAAAAATTATAATTTGAAAACACGTAAAATTCTAAATAAAATAAAAAATTATACAAAAATAAAATACTAAAATAATTAAAAATTATGTTTGATGAATAAGTTGATTTAAAAATAGATATGTTGTTTTAAAAGATGTTATCTTTAAAAATATAAAAGAATAACAGTTTTTTTTCTAACAGTTATTAAAAAAAATATTATGGTTAAAAATAATCAAAATTTTAAAATTTAAATTATTTATTTGCAAAAATTTAAAATTCGCAATTAAATTTTTTTTGAATCACATGAAATTCTAAATAAAATAATAAAATATACAAAAATAAACTACAAATATAAATAAAAATTATGTTTGATGAATACAATGATTTAAAAATATATATATCAAATCAACAAGTGTTTAATATCAAATAGCAAGTTCAAAATTAATTTTTTATTTAAATTTTTATTCATGAATTTAAATATAATTTCAAATTTATTTTTAATCCACTTTAATTAAAATTTGTTAATTGTTAATTCAAATTTAATATCCAAAAACTATATTTAGCTCATAATTTAAACTCAAATTTTAATTTAAAAATTATAAATTTAATTTAAATTATATAAATAATTTAAGATATGATTTCATATATTTAAATTAGATATAATTTTGTATAACTTTTTAATTACATATTAATTGATGTTTTTATTTTCCATATGAATCCAAAAGATAAGAAATCGTTTTTAAAATAAATGTATCGAAATTTGAATTCCCTTTCAATTAAAAAATTAAAATTAAAATTTTCTGGAATTTAAATATTTGTAAACAATTTTAATTCAAATTTATTATTAAAAAAAAAAATGAATGATATACAGTAAACTAATTTTCAAGGGCCTAAATGGGTCTGAATCCTGGCAGGCCCGATAGCAGCAAGATCCCACTCCCAGTTTGCCCCGCTTCGATCCCGTCCCGCTCCAATATCTGCTCGGACCAAAATTTCTTCATGTTTAGATTCCGGTCCAAGCCCGGCCCAATTCCGGTTCAATACCGGTCTAAATCCGGTCCAAATCCGATCCGATTTCAGTCCAAATCCGGTCCGATCCAGGTTAAAATTGAACCAAATTATTTTATTTTGAATTTTAAACATTTTAAATTATTTATATACAACAAATTATAATTTATAATTTAAAAACTATTGAGTTACGTGAAATTCTAAAAAAATAAATATATATAGAAAAGTAAAATAAAAAAATAATAATAAAATTATGTTTTTGATGAATAAGTAGATTTAAAAATAGATGTGTCAAATCGACAATTATTTAGATTCAAATGATAAATTCAAATCAAATTTATATCATAATTTCTATTCAAAAATTAAAATATAGTTTATAATTTAATTTTAATACACTTTAATTAAAATTGCTTTTTCAGAATTTTGACTTATTTACATACGAAAAAATAAAATTTATAATTTGAAAACTTTTGAGTCACGAAAAATTCTAAATAAAATAAAAAAGTATACAAAAATAAAATACTAAAATAATTAAAAAATATGTTTGATGAATAAGTTGATTTAAAAACACATATGTCAAATTGACAATTATTTAGATTTAAATAATAAATTTGAAATTAAATTTTTATTTCAATTTTTATTCATAAATTTAAATATAGTTTATAATTTAAATTTAATCCACTTTAACTAAATATCATTTTTAAAATAAATATTTCAAAATTTTAATTTTTATTTGATTAAAAATTTAAAATTAAGATCTCCTATAATTTAAATATTTTTAAAAATTTTTAATTCAAATTTATTATGTAGAAAATATATATATATATATATATATATATATATATATATATATATATATATATATATATATATATATATATATATATATATATATATATATATATAGTAAACTACATTTTCACGCTTCTAAGTGGGTCCGATTACTGCCTGGCCCGATAGATGCAAGATCCCCATCCCGCTTTGGCCCACTCGAATTCCTGCTCGGACCAAGACTCCTTCATGGTTCGATTCCGGTCCAATTCCTACTCGGCCCGCGGCCGGCCTTATCGGCGCCGGGCGTGGCGTATCGGCCCTGTAAGATTTTGCGGTCCGGCCCGAGTCCTCTCGCGTCGGCTAGATTGGTCTCCACGGTTCGGCCTGGCTTGATTTTTAATCCTGGCCAGGCCGGGCTGGGCTTTCGCAGTGAGAAAACAATTTTGAAATATAAATGTGATATATCCTGGGCCGGTCCGGTAAGTCCCATTTCATTTATACTGTCCAACCGTTTGTTCTCCATTTTTCCCTAATAGGTTGCGTTTAACAATTTAAAAAAATAATTATATTTGATGAAAATTAAATTTTAGTTTTTAAATTAAATATTGATGAAAATTTTAATACATTTATTTTAAAACATATGCTTACATATTTTTTTTTTCTCGATTCAAAATAGGTACCAAAATATTCAATATATATCAACAATATTGTAAATTTAAATTAAGATATTATTTATATTTTTTAATTAAATTTAGCAGATTAATTTATTGTTTTATTCAAATTTATGAATTTAAATTTTTTAAAATGCATAAATTTTATCTTTTATAATTTAAATACGAATGATTAAATTGAATATCTTTAAAAAGTAAAAAATTTAAAATTTAGATAGGTAATAATATACGAAACATATCGAAACTATACATTATTTTAAATCGGCTACCAAACTTTTTAAAATTTCAATTTAACTATCAAACTTTTTGATTTGATTTAGTTAATAATGTATAGTTTAGGGTGTAGAGAGTCGATCTCAATTTCTCAACCTTCCGTCCCAATCTCTCTGTTATCCTGTCTCATACTATAAAAAAAGAAATATATATATATATATATATATATATATATATATATATATATATATATATATATATATATACTAACTAATATGATTTCGAATTCATTTATAAAATATAATACTTTCTCTAAAAAGCACAATTCCAAATATATATGAATCTTTTATATTTATATATAAATATATATGAATTTTAATTAAAATTTTGAGGCATATAAAATTCTAAATAGAATAAAAAAATTATTTCAAATAAATTATAATAAAAAATAAATAATTATAAATAAATTATGTTTGAAAAATTGAATGGTTTAAAAATAGACCTATCAAATAATCAATTGTTTAAATTCAAATAATAGATTTTTCAAACATAAAAAAGGCCGAAATTTAAATTCAATTAAATTATAAAAAAATATATAATTTTTGTTAACTCTTATTCAAATACTTTTTAAAATTTTAAATTTAATTTTTTGGTATAAATAATTAAAAGGTCTAAATTTTAATTATTTTTAACTATAATATCTTATTAATAGTTAAAACAATATTTATATATTTTTTATAAATTATTCAAGATAACAATTTTTAAATTCAAATAAAATACTAGGCCCGCAGTTGCCCGGTCCGGCCCGGCCTAAAATTTTATACGGGCCGTGCCATAACAGGCCGGGCCAGGCTCAGGCCTGTTAGGCCAGCAATTGCCCGGCCCGGCTCGGCTTAAAATTTATACTTGTCGTGCCATAACAGGCCGGGCTGTGCTCAGGCCTGTTAGACCCGAAGTTGCCCGACTTGGGAGATTGCTTCATGGTTCGATTTCTGCCCAATCCAGGTCGAAATCCGGTCCGAATCCAGTCCAAATCCGGCCCCAAGTTTGGTCCAAATCCGGTTCGATTCCGGTCCAACCCCGGTTCGGCCCTGACCCGTGCTGGCCTTATATATATATATATATATATATATATATATATATATATATATATATATATATATATATATATATATATATATATATATTTGGTTTTAAAAAATTTTATCTTTAAAAATATAAAAGAATTCTAAATTTTTTCTAACTATTAAAATGTTATTATTGCTAAAAATAATCAAAATTTTAAAATTTAAAACTTACAAAATTTAATTTAAATTATATAAATAAATTTCAACTTTGAATTTCAAGTGGAATAAAATTGTAAGATCAAATAAAATTAAAATTAAATACAAATGTGAATTCAAAAATCATACGAAAATATTCAATATATATCAACAATAATGTAAAATTAAATTAAGATATGATTTATATAATTTAATAAAATATAGTGAGTGAATTTGTTTCTTTTTAATTCAAAATTTTAAATTTAAATTTATAAAAATTCTCGAATTTCATCTTATATTATTTAAATTTAAATTTAAACATGTAAACTACATAGTGCAATTTTTAAATAGATATTTGAAATTTAAAATTTTTATTTTACTATCTAAATTTTCGTTACTTTCTAATGTCCCGATTAAAAAAAAAAAAAAAAAAAAAAAAAAAAAATTTGTTAATTGTTAATTCAAATTTAATATCCCAAACTATATTTAGCTCACAATTTAAACTAAAATTTTAAATTAAAAAGTATAAATTTTAGTTTAAATTATATAAATAAATTAAGATATGATTTTATGTTTTTAAATTTGATATAATTTCATATATTTTTTTAATTACATATTAATTATTTTTTTATTTTCCACTAATTCGAATGAATTCAAAATGTAAGTATGCATTTTTAAAATAAATATATAAAAATTTGAATTTCTATTCGATAAAAAATTTAAAATTAAAATTTCGTATAATTTAAATTTTTTTAAATTTTTTTAATTCAAATTTATTATGTAAACAAAAAATAAACGATTCTTGGTTGATATATAGTAAACTATATTATCATGAGCCTAAATGGTTCCTATTCCTGCCCGGCCCGATAGCTGCAAAATCTCCATCCCGGTTTGGCCCGCTACAATCCCTGCTCGTACCGAGACTCCTTCTTCGTTTGATCCTTGTCCAATTCCAGTCCAAATCAGGTCCAATACCGGTTTAAATTGAACCAAATTCTTTTATTTTGGTTTTTCAGAATTTTCACTTATTTATATACAAAAAAAAAAATTATAATTTGAAAACACGTAAAATTCTAAATAAAATAAAAAATTATACAAAAATAAAATACTAAAATAATTAAAAATTATGTTTGATGAATAAGTTGATTTAAAAATAGATATGTTGTTTTAAAAGATGTTATCTTTAAAAATATAAAAGAATAATAGTTTTTTTTCTAACTGTTATTAAAAAAAAATATTATGGTTAAAAATAATCAAAATTTTAAAATTTAAATTATTTATATGCAAAAATTTAAAATTCACAATTAAATTTTTTTTGAATCACATGAAATTCTAAATAAAATAATAAAATATACAAAAATAAACTACAAATATAAATAAAAATTATGTTTGATGAATACAATGATTTAAAAATATATATATCAAATCAACAAGTGTTTAATATCAAATAGCAAGTTCAAAATTAATTTTTTATTTAAATTTTTATTCATGAATTTAAATATAATTTCAAATTTATTTTTAATCCACTTTAATTAAAATTTGTTAATTGTTAATTCAAATTTAATATCCAAAAACTATATTTAGCTCATAATTTAAACTCAAATTTTAATTTAAAAATTATATAAATAATTTAAGATATGATTTCATATATTTAAATTAGATATAATTTCGTATTACTTTTTAATTACATATTAATTGATTTTTTTATTTTCCATATGAATCCAAAAGGTAAGAAATCGTTTTTAAAATAAATGTATCGAAATTTGAATTCCCTTTCAATTAAAAAATTAAAATTAAAATTTTCTGGAATTTAAATATTTGTAAACAATTTTAATTCAAATTTATTATTTTTAAAAAAAATGAATGATATACAGTAAACTAATTTTCAAGGGCCTAAATGGGTCCGAATCCTGGCAGGCCTGATAGCAGCAAGATCCCACTCCCAGTTTGGCCCGCTTCGATCCCGTCCCGCTCCAAAAAAAATGAATGATATTCAATATATATCAACAATATTGTAAATTTAAATTAAGATATTATTTATATTTTTTAATTAAATTTAGCAGATTAATTTATTATTTTATTCAAATTTATGAATTTGAATTTTTTAAAATGCATAAATTTTATCTTTTATAATTTAAATACGAATGATTAAATTGAATATCTTTAAAAAGTAAAAAATTTAAAATTTAGATAGGTAATAATATATGAAACATATCGAAACTATACATTATTTTAAATCGGCTACCAAACTTTTTAGAATTTCAATTTAACTATCAAATTTTTTGATTTGATTTAGTTAATAATGTATAGTTTAGGGTGTAGAGAGTCGATCTCTATTTCTCAACCTTCCGTCCCAATCTCTCTCTTATCCTGTCTTATACTATAAAAAAAGAAATATATATATATATATATATATATATATATATATATATATATATATATATATATATATATATATATATATATATATATATATATATATATATATACACTAACTAATATGATTTTGTATTCATTTGTAAAATATAGTACTTTCTCTAAAAAGCACAATTTCAAGACTGTTATATACAAAAAAATCTCAATGGTACAATTTACATCGGTAGTAGTTCCTGTCATCATTTACTTTCTTACATATTCAGTTAGTTTATAATTTAATTTTAATGCACTTTAATTAAAATTAGTTTTTCAGAATTTTCACTTATTTACATACGAAAAAATAAAATTTATAATTTAAAAACGTATGATTCACGAAAAATTCTAAATAAAATAAAAAATTATACTAAAATAATTAAAAAATATGTTTGAGGAATAAGTTGATTTAAAAACACATATGTCAAATTGACAATTATTTAGATTTAAGTAATAAATTTGAAATTAAATTTTTATTTTAATTTTTATCCATAAATTTAAATATAGTTTATAATTTAAATTTAATCCACTTTAATTAAATATCATTTTTAAAACAAATATTTCAAAATTTGAATTTTTACTCGATTAAAAAATTAAAATTAAAATCTCCTATAATTTAAATATTTTTAAAAAATTTTAATTCAAATTTATTATGTAGAAAAAAAAATTAGCAATATATAGCAAACTACATATAGTAAAAAAATTTATTATGTAGAAAAAATAAAATTATGCTGGTTGAATAAGTTGATTCAAAAATAGATATTTCAAATCGATAATTGGTTAGATTTAAATATTAAATTCGAAATTAAATTTATATTTTAATTTTTGCGTATCTAGTCAACACCTTCCGAAATTTTTGCGTATCTTGTCCCAATTTTACCCAATAATTCAAAAACAGCTCAAATTATCGGATCCGATAACTCCTTCACCCGAAACAGCCCGGCGCAGCCCATTTCTCCAATGTTTGTGCGGCCCGGCCCAGACTGGCCCAACCCATTTCACCAATGTTTGTGCGGCCCGGCCCAGAGTGGCCCGGGAGGCCCAGCCTGGCCCGGCCTGGCCCGGCCCAGACTGGCCCGCGACGGCCCAGCCCGGCCCGGGATGGCCCAGCCCGGCCCGGGATGGCCCGGCCCGGCCTGGCCACGCGTGCGCCACGCGGGCGCCACGCGTGCGCCACGCGGGCGCCACGCGTGCGCCACGCGTGCGCCACGCGTGCGCCACGCGGGCGCCACGCGTGCGCCACGCGGGCGCCACGCGGGCGCCACGCGTGCGCCACGCGGCGGCCACGCGGGCGCCACGCGGGCGCCACGCGTGCGCCACGCGGGCGCCACGCGTGCGCCACGCGGGCGCCACGCGGGCGCCACGCGGGCCCCACGCGTGCGCCACGCGTGCGCCACGCGGGCGCCACGCGGGCGCCACGCGGGCGCCACGCGGGCGCCACGCGGGCGCCACGCGGGCGGCCACGCGGCGGCCACGCGGCGGCCACGCGGCGGCCACGCGGCGGCCACGCGGCTTCCACGCCGGGCCGGGCCGGGCCGGGCCGGGCCGGGCCGGGCCGGGCCGGGCCGGGCCAGGCCGGGCCGGGCCAGGCCGGGCCAGGCCGGGCCGGGCCAGGCCGGGCCGGGCCAGGCCGGGCCGGGCCAGGCCGGGCCGGGCCAGGCCCGGCCGGGCCAGGCCGGGCCGGGCCAGGCCGTGCCGGGCCGTCCAGGGCCGCACCGGGCGGGGCCGGGACGGGCAAGGCCGGGCGGGGCCGGGCCGGGCCGGGCGGGGCCGGGCCGGACAGGCCGAGGCCGGGCCCGGCCGGCCTGGGCCGGGCCGGGCCGGCCCTCGCATGCCGGGCCGGGCCGGGCCTCTCGTGCCGGGCCGGGCCGGGCCTCTCGTGCCGGGCCGGGCCGGGTCTAGCGTGCCGGGCCGGGCCGGGCCTAGCTTGCCGGGCCGGGCCTGGCCAGGCCGCGCGGGCCGCGCCAGTCCTCGCAGGCCGGGCCAGTTCTCGCGGGCCGGGCCAGGCCTCGCGGGCCGGGCCGCGTTGGCCGGGCCGGGCCGCGCTGGCCCATTCCCCTCCAGGCCTTAAATATGTGTGCTGGGCAGCGCACGGGCCGGACCTCATTGTGCTTTAGATCATTCGATCTGAAGAACAGATCTCCGCTCCCCTTCTTGTTGCCTTCGCATTTGAATCCATTACGTCTCCGTTCGACTTGGTCTCCATCCCAAAAAATTCCTCGCCTCTCTCTCTCTCTCTTTCCATGCCTTAACTCCTACTCCTTTCTCTCTCGCGCTCCTTTTTTTTTTTTTAGCGAGGAGTAGTAAACCCTAGGTGCCCTAGCGCCATGGATCCCAACCAAGCTTCCCCAGGCCGTGACCGACGTATTCCGCCGCCGATCTCCGCCGCCCAGGCGATCCAGCCCTCCTCCCCGCGCCTCTTCTTCTCCGCCGCTGCGGCGGCGGCGAGCCCGGGCGGAGGCGGCGCCGCCTCCCACCGCCGCATCGCGATAGCCGTGGATCTCAGCGACGAGAGCGCCTACGCCATTCGCTGGGCGGTCCGCAACTACCTCCGCCCTGGCGACGCCGTCGTCCTCCTCCACGTCCGGTCCACCTCGGTCCTCTACGGCGCCGATTGGGGCGCGATCGACCCCTCGGCGGCGGCGGAGGACGGCGACTCGGAGGAGTCGAAGCGGAAGCTTGAGGACGAGTTCGACGCGTTCACGGCGAGCAAGGCGCAGGAGGTGGCGCAGCCGCTGGTGGAGGCGCGGATCCCCTTCAAGATCCACATCGTGAAGGATCACAACATGAAGGAGAGGCTCTGCATCGAGGTGGAGAGGTTGGGGATCGGCGCCGTCATCATGGGAAGCAGGGGCTTCGGGGCTGCCAGGAGGACCAGCAAGGCCGGCCTTGGGAGCGTCAGCGATTACTGCGTGCATCATTGTGCTTGCCCCGTCGTCGTTGTTCGTTTCCCGAGGACGGCTCCGGGGCCGGATCGGGAGCCGAGGATCCTAATAAACTGGATGGTACCGATCAGACCGGCAGGGCAGGGGAGAAGGCGGAGCTCCATCCTCTCCCTGAGGAGGAGGAGAAGCATTAATCCTGAGCTTTTCTCTAATGTAAGGAAATGTGATATTTCTTACCTTCAACTTAGTTGCAAATTTCTTCAAAATCTGGCATAATTGAAGGACATTTATCGACTACTAGATCATCCTTTAGTTATATTGTAGTTGTTCATGCGGTAGTTTTCATTGCTGATTTAAATAAGGCATCAAAATTTACTGATTAATAATGAGCAAATAAAGGACTGATAATATCAAAAGAAGTACGCAGAAGGAACATCTGCAGAGGAAACTAGATGATGATAAAATTTCAAGGTGCAGGAGGATGAAAATGATGATTCGTGCCTGCCCTGATGCATTAAGGTGATGTGCACATTCATAAGATCAATGAAAAAGACAGAATGACCTAAGTTTACATATGAAATTGTGGCACAGTGGGTTTGGAAAACCTGCAATATTACCTTTGTTCAGCAGTATATCTAATGCAGTTTTATAAGGTGCTTATGGTTGGATGAAATTTATTTTGAGCATTTGGGAAGGGAATGACACTATTAAACCTTTGCCATGGGCTAATGACCTACTGACCTGCTTTCCTTCCTATTGTCATTTAAGTTGCATTTTGCTTCTTTTTGATATGCTCATATGCATTGGTTCTGAATTCTCAATTATGAAGCATCTCTTCTTTCTAGAAGATGCTTGCTAGTTGTCTTGTCTTGCATGGTCCATATAGTTCTTCTAATGCTTATATAATTGTTGCCTTACTAATTTGATCAGTTTGATCATTCTTCTAATAAGTTGATTGTTCTATGAACACAACCGTTTTATATATTTGTATCTAAATAATGTTATTGGATCCAATAATTTCATGTTTTATATTTTTCAGATATGAAGGTGCTTTGTCTTGCAGTTCTATCGATCCCATTGTTAGTATATGCATACCTAAATTATAGAAGTACTACTTGCTTGTCGTACTTTCGAAAGCACGGTCATCTAGCTGAACTACTACTACATATTCAAACAGCTAGCTTCTCGCCCTCCTTCCTCTCTCTCTCTCTCACACTGGCTCCTCCGCCGACAGGTCCCTCCTCTGCAGCTCACATTGCCCCCCCCCCTTTTCTGCAGATTCGCCTCTCCGCCGGAAGATCAAGCACCTCTTAGAGTTCCCGCTTGGAGCACGGCCGGATCCAATTCCACCGACTCAACATCAAGAACGACTACCGACTCGAGGGCCTCATCAAGATTTCGGATCTGGTGAGCTCCTATCAGATTCGCTTATCCCCTTTCTCCGGATGCCTTCTTTTTATTAGCTTCCTCACCTGTACCATGCTTCTTCCCTCCGGCTGTCTTTCTGCTTTCTTTTGCTTTCTACTTCTTCTTTGTTCCTTGTATCTATAGCGTTGTTTCGATGGATTCCTTACGTAAGTTTTGTGTGTTTCGTGCATATCCTAATCTCTGCCTACTGTCCCTAATTTTCCACTGTCATTGTGCCGTAGCATCACAATGCAGGGTTGAGTATTGCTCTGAAAATAGCAAGCGACTCATTCACTTCTCTTCTTGCAAGGTGTACGGGAAGGCTTTTGAAAGCTTTCTCCCAAAGGATCACCCTCTGCGACAGGTGATGTTTTCCTCTTATTTTTTTGTACGTTATTGTATCTAACCGTTTATGTTACTTTCTTATCTGTACATGCCGAAGAAAATATAGAAAAAAATGTCAAGGAGTCAAGTTGATTAGTGTTCATACTTGTTTTCCTCATGAAAACTGAAAAAAGAAAGTTGAAATGTGCAAGACCAATTGCAAATTTGTAATGGTGTTGTAGAATATTTATGTGATTTCCGCAATAATGGTTTGTTTGGTGTTTGAATATGTAATTAAGCTCGTCCTTGATCTAGTACTAGCTGGTAATATAGTTTAAAGTGGGTCATTAGTTTAAAGTGAGCCGCGACTTTCTCTTTGATAGAGATATGCCATTTTCGCTATATTTATTTGGATTTTTTTTGGTTGGTTAATTCTGAATCTATTCATGAATTGGAATTCTAGCATCCATACGAGATCTAGTTAGTTACAACTGATCAAGTAAAAAGGTGTTATGAAGATGAAAAAACATGCATGCGAACTTGTTTTATCTTCCAAAAATGTGTCTTTGTGTATATTAGTAAATCCAATAGGTAATACTTAGTAAATTAACTAATAGTTTGTTAGATAATTAGTATATACAATCAATATATAATGCATTAGTGAATAGCAATTTATAATTATCTGGAAGGAAATCAGTAGTCCTAGCGGTAGAGCAAGAAGGAAACCATTCGTCCCTAACTTGCTATTTGTATGGGAAGACAATGGGAAGCTTGCTACTGAAGGAGCTACCCTTTCCGACAGGTGATGTTGCTCTCTTTACTTCGTTCTTCTACTACACACCTTTTTGACTAAAAGTTTTTTTGTTGTTGTTGTTGTTGCCATCTGTAAAGTTCGATAGTTTTTTTTTTCCCTACATGTACTGAATTTAGTATTGTACAACTCGCATGTAACTATAGATAACTAGTTGTAGACATTTAGTAAATTTTAGAGTTTGTAAGTTATTTGTCATTGGTAGAATCCAGGATGAAATAAATTAGAAATGAGTAATAGCTAGCATTGATTGATTTGTTAAAAAATAAACTTTATATTTCCAAACCGGGAGAAAACTTGATTTAAGACACCGGGGATGATATTGAGAATAAAAATGCATATAAAAGAAAATGAAAGTTAGGTTAAATTTTAGGATGATTGAGAAATTTACCTTAGAGTTGAATTAGGGATGGAGGGTTTTCTTTGTGTAGAGAGCATGTAATTACCAAATAGAGGTATAGTGGAAGAGCAGAATGCAAAGGAATTCCTACTGAGTATTTTGTCGATGAATTTTTTTTGTTGACAAAAGAAAAGTACTTATATTGTAGATGTTCTAAATATCTTAGATTTGCATACTTAAATTCATTTGTGTTAAACCCACTTCGAATATTATATTTCACACATACACCTATTAGGAAATTATATTTAAAATTCCGTGAATGGAAATATTAATCGTCGTGCATTAATTCAACAACCCAAAGGTTTTTCTAAACATCAATTGAAATAGAATTCATGGATAAGCTTCTACATATAAACCCTAATATCATACAAATATTCTCAACACGGAATATCATGGCACAATATCAATTGATTCAATGCATGGTCCGACCCACATATTTGGGTCAATTAAATAATCCTATAGTTCAACTTGAAAAGAATTGATTATCGACATCGTTACATGGTATCACATTGTAGGTTACCTACCTATCCTAAAGTAAATTTCATCCTCAAATTCAATTGATTGAAGTCCTCAATAGTTAGGTGAAAATATCCATTAGAAGTAATTTTTATTATCTCAATTGTCCAACAACTCATGATCATGTTTTTGGATGATAACATAATTAACATATCGGCAAGCACATTCTTGAACATATGAACTAGGCTCCTCTAGAAAAGCAATTGGCCCAATCAACTTTCCTATACTCTTCCTAGTGTGAAATATACAATAAATATTTGTTGTCGATCAAATTTACTATTCAATCTGCTCAATTAATGAACAAAAATTCACAGCTTCATTTAGAAGGAAAATTTTATCACCAACATTAAGTACATAGTACCACATCACTAATCACCTACACGCACCAAAGTAAGTTTATCCTCAAATTCAATTGATCAAGCACCTCACTACTTAGATGGAACTATTCCTTGTAAGCAATTATTATTTTTTTCTCAATTCAAAATTCTTTAGTATGCTTTCCGTAAATAACATAGTTTACATACCAACAATCAAATTCTTAACCATCAAATTAGGCTCCTCTAAACATCAATTGACATAAATTCCCTGAATCGGCTTCTAAATATTCTTCCTGCCATAATCATTATACAAACTCTCTTTAGATAAATTTGCACAAACATTTTGCCACAATCTCAATTGATTAAATTATGCATTACATAATTTACATACCACCAATCAAGTTCTTGAACATCCAATCAATTTTCATCCTCGAAACAAAAATAAATTACATCTCAAAAAGTTTTCAATAAGAGTTGTTTAATTTTCGTACTTCTAACTTAGTTATGTTAAACTCATTTTAAATATAAAAATTCATGTATACACCTACATAGGAAATTATATTAAAAATTCTATAAATTAAAATACTTAATACCTAAAATTCATTGTCCATGTTACAGAGTGCTCGAGTAATACGTCTTATCAATAAACAAGCATTTTGATTCAACTATACAGGGTCAACTAAGTGAAAACCTTCTAAGACATTACGTCTTTTCTCATTGCTCTATGTAGTGTAGTTTATATATGGTCAGTTTTACCCTCTAAATGTAGTTAAATGATTTAGTGTAGATTATTGTAGATGAAAGTTAAAGCAAAAGCTAGACTGAAGGGGTACTAAGTGCTAACTTGATTCGGTCCGTTTTTGCAATGTCAGTCAAGGCATTGTTTTCTAGATCGGTGAAAGTTTGTCTAGTGCCTATTTGGTGTAGTGTGAGACTTAAATTTTGCATATACTTTCAACTATAAGAATCTCTACTAGAGCATTTTGAAAGGAAAAGTTTGAATCTTTTGCTGTAGTTTGGAGCTTAGGATCCTTTGAAGCAGAAACTTTTATTCGGAGCTTTTGTTTCTTGTACAGAGGGAAATTTTTGGAGATTTTAACAAAAAAGCAGTTAATGTATAGTTTATAGGATATGCGGAATCTAAAAGTATATGAAATTTGATACTAAACGTTTTAACATGTCAAGTAAGGATTAGAACTTGTTCTCGGGGTCTTAGTAGTGCATCGATCGGTTTTATTTTCTTTTTAATCGTTGAATTACTTGTTTTATATTATACATTTGTTTCCATATTTGTTTTAATTTTTGGGTTTCAACATTAATTAGTATTTTAAGCAAGATGGTAGCTTTACTTGTTTTAATTCATAATTGATTTTATTTTAGTTATAATTTTTGATTGAATACACTACATATTGAGATATAATTTATACATATTTTTTGTCTCTATCAACTTTCGTTAATCTTGTAGTAATCTCTAGGTATTTATACTATCTTGGTTGTGTGCTGTTGAAGATAATAAATGAAAATTATCTATATGACATAACTTAGTTTATACACTTTTTAATTAGGGATTGCACATTTAGGGGGAGAGATTATGAAAAACGAAATGTTATATGCATAAAAAGATGTGGAAAGAGTTACATCCCAAAGGAGTGTGAAAACTACCACCACATGTAGGAAAGAGCTACCACCCCGGCCGTCCGGTAAGTGTGTGAAGCTACCACATGTTTTTGATGCATCTAAAAAAAAAAAGATATCTGGTGATATAAGGTTGGATATGATTAAAGATGCTCAAAGAGCCACCCCTGGTACTTAAATTACGCAATCTTCTAATTAGAGATTGCACATTTAGGGGGAAAGTGATTATGAAAAATAAAATGTTGTATGCATAAAAAGATGTGGAAAGAGTTACATCCCAAGGGAGTGTGAAAACTACCACCACATGTAGGAAAGAGCTACCACTCCGGTTGTCCGGTAAGTGTGTGAAGCTACCACATGTTTTTGATGCATCTAAAAAAAAAGAAAGGTATATGGTGATATAAGGTTGGATATAGTTAAAAGATGCTCGAAGAGCCACCCCTGGTACTTAAATTATGCAATCTTCTAATTTAGAGTTTATTTGTTAAGTTTATGTTATATAGCAATCTTCATTATTTAACTTCATGATCCATTACATTTTGATAGTTTTTGTACCTCTAGATTGCTTTTTGATGACGTGAGTATGATGTATGTTGGTTTTAAGTATTTTTACAATTTTTTTTGAAGCATCTTGTGTGAAGATATAATGTATAAGTACTTATAATATTTATTTCTATGTTTTATGAGTTCAATAATTTTGAAAAATTCAAATTTGAGACTTGGATGATATTTTTTACTTTTGGTAGTCAGAAAAGTACACTAAATCAACAAACTACTGATATTGTGTGGTAATATGCTTACATGTTTCTAAAGATTATCCTTGGCGGCCTTGTGATTTTTAAATTATGGAGTTTAGAAGTAGAAACCACATGGCGCATTATGAAGATAAGTTTTTTTTTTTTAAGTAGCATGTGCCTTTAGTGGGTTGATTTGATAATTAACATTACACAAAGCAATGAGAATAGACTTGATGGCATTTAATTTGACACAAAATTTTGCCCAAAATATCTGCAAGTACTGATTTTCTTTTAGGCGCCCCTGTATAAGTGAATTAAAAACTTGTTTATTGATAAAAATGTATTCATTGGGTATTCTCTTTGAGAGGACAATGAGTGTTAAGAATTTAGTTGCTTTTTTTGGGGAGTTTGGATACAATTTCCTATGTAGGTATATGTGTGAGTTTTAATATTTGGAACGGGATTAATGGAATGAACTTTGGTATCGAAAATTTTGGGAATGTGATTAATTTAGGTTTGGAGGATGAAAGTTTTATCTTATGGTATCGGAAGGATGCCGAGAGTCGATCTCTCATCGCCATTAGAGCAAAGCCGAAGATCTTTGAGCTCCGTAAAGAGGGACGAGGTCAAGCAATGGCGCACCGCGGAGCGAAGCGCCCCAAGCTCAATCAAAGATTCTCTTCAACCCTCATCTCTCTCTCTCTCTCTCTCTCTCTCTCTCTCTCTCTCTCTCTCGCCTCGTTCTGTCAAATTCTAACGAGATTTTACATGGATGAGGGGAGGGCGATTACATGCCGAGGTGGATCGAAATCCACAAATTCGTGACCTACGATCACCTCAAGTGCAAGCTCGTTTCGCGCTTCAATCTCGTCATCGCCCCAATGGTTCCGGGAAGAGCTCTCTCGTGTACGCCATCTCTCTAGGGCTTACCAGAGAGCTGCTGGTTCGACCTTTTTTCGATGAAATTGATTTTGGGTTCATATTGGTTTTAACTGCATTACTTTAATTTTTGACTGTGTTGTGGTTGTGCCTGCATTTACTGCTTAATGTTCATTGTGTCCTTTCTTTTTTTTTTTGTTTGCTTTTCTAATTATACCTAATAATTTTTGAACTAACTTAGTTTCTAACTTGTTAAACTCCACATGAGACGTGGCTAACATGAATCCTTCTAGAATATATGATGCTGTAATCTTTCATTTTCTCATCTAGTCATTCTATTGCAATTTTTCTTTCAATCTACTTGTTTTTGGATTGTTGGATTGTTGTGACATCTTCAGTATTGTCCTTCTAGTTCCTGCCACAAGATCGGGTATGTGTTTTGCTTAGCTAACTCTAATTCAACTTCTGGAGGAGACTGCAAAAACTGTTGGTAATCCTGAGTTGCCAGTTCAACATCGTGCAGTTGTTGAGAAAAGTAAAGAAATAAAGAGGCTCGAGTCGGTACATTTCCATCCTTTTTCATCTTCTCTGCAGTGATTGGGAGTTTTTAAAGACAATTTTAGTTTTTGTTTTTAGTTTCTACTTATTTGCAAGATCCTGAAACTTAGCCTTCTAACATTAACTGTTCATGTCAATTACTATGCGATAATAAAGTATTTCCTTTCACATTCCCATATGTCATAAGCAATTCTATGTGAACCCTCTTAGGCTGTCAGCCTAAATAGAGAGACATTAAATCAGCTGAAAGCTCTTAACACTGAGCAAGAAAGAGATGTAGAGCGTGTTCGTCAGAAGGAGAAACTTTTGGCATAGGTATTTTTTCTAACCTTGATATTTCTTTGTTGATCTTTCAACTATCCTGCATTGATGCTATTGTCCAACCATAGGTTGATTTGATGAGGAAGAAAGTACCATGGCTTAAGTATGACATGAAGAAAGAATAATACAAGAAAAAACTGGAAACAGGAGACTCTTGCTAAGAATAAAATGGAAGAGGCAGCTAAAATTTTGAATGATCTCAGAAGCCCTATTAAGTAAGTTGTTCATGGCTGTCAAATATAGTAAGGTTGAGATAAAAGGCTACAGGTTCAGCGTCATAAAATTTCGGAGAAATATTTTTTAATGCTTTTTTATGATGTTTGAGTTTATCAGACTTTGATGTTCAGTCGCACAAGTTACTTCCGGCTGTTGTTTCTATTACAGATTAAAGGACATGCAAAGCAAGAATAATAAATTGCTTCTCGCATTACAAAATTCTGGTGCTGACAAAATATTCGAAGCGTACCAATGGTTGCAGGATCATCGTGGTGATTTTAAAAAGGAAGTATACGAGCCTGTCCTTATTGTGGTAATTGCTACAACGATATTTCTTTTCTTTACTTTTCAGGCAAAAGTTCTGGAGGTATTTCATGTCTTTGGTTATATATATTCTCAGGTAAATGTTCAAGATCAGGGTCATGCCGCTTGGAAAATCATGTGCCAAATTACATTCGGAAGGTATTGTATTTGTCTGTTTAGTTGTTGGAAAATCATGTGCCAACGTATATTATGAGCTATTCAACTTATAATGTTAAAATTTGAACCATTGTCTTCTTGCTTTCGGCACAATCCTATGCTGATATTCTCTTTATATGATCTTATATCATTTCTAAGTGCTTTGCTTTTGTTGCAGTCCTATATTACTCAGGATGTTCTGATCGACATTTCTTGGTTAGAAATCTAAAATCCTATGACTTTTCGATTCTTAATATGTGCCTGAAAGAGAACTCCAGAAGAGCACCATTCAATATCACACATGAGGTATATACTTCTAGCTTGATCAAGTATTTGATGCACCTAGTGTTGTAAAAGATGTTTTGATCAGCCAAGCTGCTTTGGATAATTCGGTATGCTTGATTTATAATATCTTGTAATTTAGTTTACCTATTTTGAGCAACTAGTGTCGGGCCCGCGCTTCGTAGCGGGTAGATGGTATTTCAGTTGGTATTTCAGTTAATTAAGTTATATAACTATTAAAATTTTAAGGCTAAAAAATTGTATTAAAGAAAGTAGGAAAACTACTACAGTGATATTTTTCTTTTCATTACTTTTCAGTCAAAACTTCTGGAGGTATTTCATGTCTTTGGTTATATATATTCTCAGGTAAAGTTTCAAGATCAGGGTCATACTGCTTACTTGGAAAATCATGTGACAAATTACATTCGGAAGGTATAGTATTTGTCAGTTTAGTTGTTGCATATTGTATTACTTCTAAATTGGTATCAAAGAAAACGTATATTATGAGCGATTCAACTTATAATGTTAAAATTTGAACCATTGTCTTCTAGCTTTCGGCACAATCCTATGCTGATATTTACTTTATATGATCTATATCATTTCTAGGTGCTTAGCTTTTGTTGCAGTCCTTTATTACGCAGGATGGTTCTTGATCGAGATTTCTTGGTTAGAAATCTAAAATCCTATGACATTCTGATCCTTAATTATGTGCTTGAAAGAGGACTCTAGAAGAGCGCCATTTAATATCAAACCTGAGGTAATCATCACTAACTGCCGACCTGTGTTTAAAATCTGTGACACTATATGTATTGCGCAAATTTTACATGTAATTTTGAATTTCTTTGATAGATGCGAGAACTTGGAATATACTCCCGGCTTGATCAAGTATTTGATTCTCCTAATGCTGTAAAAGATGTTTTGATCAGCCCAGCTTCTTTGGATAATTCGGTATGCTTGCTTTATAATTTCCTGTAATTTAGTTTGCCTATTTTGAGTAACTAGTGTAGGGCAAGCGCTTCGCAGCGAGTAGATAATATTTCAGTTAATTAAGATATATAATTATTAAAATTTTACGGCTAAAAAAATAATAATAAAAAAGGAAAAATGTATGGAGTAGCCTTATGTACATTTTTTTTAAAAAAAACGCGAGATTAGAATGTTAATTGCATTTAGGTAAGAAGAAAGAAAGTTTGACAAAAATATCGTGCAATTAACGTGAGCATAGATTATTGACAATCGGAATTGGTAAGAAAATAAACAGACAGATAGATGCATTAATAATAATAGTAATCATTATTCTAGAAGCAAAATGAATCTGAGGGATAGTATCGCGTAAAAGAAGGAAAAATAATTTATTTACTAATTATGATTTGTTAATTCAAACTAAGACATGGTTAGGTCACAAACAGAAACTAATAAACAATTAAAATGTCAATTTAAGTTATTCATTAATAGGGTAAAATGGGTTACTATTATTTCTTTCTCAGTAAAAGATGTATTTCTAGAAGAAATAACTCAAATTGCACAACAACAATTCAAATTTTAGTATCAATAGAAACATATTATTTCATTAATATGTCACATCCAAACTCAGCAACAGATCAAAAATATCAAATTTTGAGCACAACCCAATAGAGATAATCAAATCCAATTCTCACCTTCGACGAAAGAGGAACCACAGAGATTTAAATAAGCAATTCAAATCAAATTTGTAAGCAATGTCTAATAAACCCAAAAAATAATTATAAAGAAACTTGATATTGTATCTAAAAGATAAAACCTAAATTGCTCAAAATTAGTAAAATCTAAATGAACAACAATCCAAACTGAAGCAAAAACCTAAAAGATCAAAAATTGACTGAGATCGATTAACAAATAAATGGATTAACAAATATAAAATTGAAGTGGTTTAGACTCAGATGATTAACAAATACCTGAAAAATTGTCAATGAGTAAAATCCAACTTGACACATATAGGCAATTACAAATTCTCATTGAGCACAAAAAGAAATAGATTGAGATGGATTTACCTTCAATGGATGCAAGAAATGCACTACAATTAGAGTCCTGCATTATAAGATTCGGCCAATTCCGCGAAGAATAGTCCCATTTGCTTTGGTATCGATGACCGCAGCCTCAATCGTGGCCTTTGCGACTCCACCAATGAGAGAATCATAAGTTAGAACTATATCAATGTTAATAATAGAAGGTCTTTCAAAATGGCTCTGACTATTAAGGCCCAAAAGCAGGAAACTAAAAAAGCTAATGATCTTCACATTGGCCATCATCAAACCCTTTTTAAGCTTAGGGTAAGCCAATTTCTTTATCTAGTGAGCCTCTATTTTAAGAAATCCATCCCAGATCAGAAGATACTTTAGACATCTACCAGAAAAATTGTAACTTTAGCTTGACTTCTTAATCGAGAGAGAGTACGTCTCAACGGCACGTAGGAGTCGGATGAGTGCAACAAAAGTGGCGCGTAGGAGGCGGAGGGGGAGGGAAAAGCGGCGCGTAGGAGAGAGAGAGAGAGAGAGAGAGAGAGAGAGAGAGAGGGGGGAGTGGAGGGGAAATCAAGATATGGAGATTATATGGCAGCAAGTGCGGAACGAGTGAACCTTTCTTGTCTTTTTATGTGTAGTAGTTCTAGAACCTTGTCCTTGATATCTACTTCCATGCATAGTCCATGTATTCTAATTGATGACTTAGTTGAGAAATCTCCATGGTTGCAGATTTGGATGTTGGTGACATAGAAAATATTAGGTCTAGGGTGGCTGAACC
>JAQNDB010003595.1:0-28468 GCA_029204045.2 Tillandsia leiboldiana
GTTTCTTTTTCCTCTTTTGAAGAGACTGTTGTAGTGGGATATTTTGTATTGAGAGACTGTACTACTGTTGGATTTTTTGGAGTTACCTCCCTTTTTGGGGATTCAGAGCTTGTATTTGAGGTGATATTGATTTTGGTTATATCATAGTTTTATTTATAGCTCTGATATCTGTTTAGCAGTAGTACTTTTCCTTTCTTGCAGGTAGGGACCGCTCGCCTATGCAGGTTTGGCATAGGTGGCGGATCTGTTTGGCGAGCCCCGGGTCGCAGTTTCGACCCCGGGCGTGACAGATTGGTGGTATAAGAGCCTAGGCCGTAGGTCATGGTGGACTTAGAAACCTAGGCTTATGGTTTGACCTTGGATGACTTCGTGTGAGTCGTGATTTGTAGCGAGAGTCCTGATTGAGTTTTATATCTCTCCCAGGGGACGGGACGAGTGATTGGCATGTTTTATTCTCCTAAGTGATTATGTTGGCTGCAGACAACATAATGCTGTGGATGGGTGACATGCTTAGACTTTCGCTGGATTGGGTCGAGTGGCTTTTTGTGTGCTGATTTGCAGTTTCGTCGTGGCGAGCGGTGTCCTCCCCGACGCTGGTTTTGACCCGTGTGCATCCTGTCCTAGCAGTTGAGCTTGAGTGGTTGGTTTGGGCCGGATACCCGGATTGAGGTCAGAGAGCCCCGGACCCAGATGACTGGATCGTCAGGGGCTTATTAGCGGCAGAGTGAGCGAGCAGCTGGTTTTAGTGACACAGTTGTCGGAGCAGCGGGCAACTCGACAGTGCTTCATTCTGAGACCACCCGGTTCAGTATCCTCAGGGCGGGGATTGCGTGGCACCGATGGAGTGAATAGCCCCCTCTATACCAATGTTTAGTGCCGAAGCACCGAGGCAGGGTGGATAGTTGACAAGCTGGTGAGCTGAGGGGATTTATCGATCTACTCTGAGCCAGATCGGCAGATGAACCTATATTGAGTTTGGAGCCTTTGGAGGCAAGTCTTGGTTGGAGGTATTGGAGAAACTATTTGAAAACCTCGTTGTGTCGAGGGTTTACGCAGTGCTTAACTGCGCGTGTCTCAGGTTTCAGGGTGTCACGCCCCGGGGTGGAAACTGCCACCCGGGCTCGGCAACAGATCCGCCATCTGTACGGAAACTGCCGTACAGACAAGCGTCTAACCTGCAGAAAGAACCAACTACAGTAAACAGAATATCAGAGAGCTGAAAGTAGACTACTAAAACTGAAGTCCAAACACTGTACAACTGAAATAAATACAATATCCATCTCCCCGAATACTATCATATACAAAATCCTAATACAGAACTCAAAAGGAGATAATCTCCAAAAAGTACATCAGTGTACAACCCCTCGATACAGAAAATATCCTCACCACATCAGTCTCTCAAACTGAAAAATAAGTACAACACTATACCTCTCTACAAAGGTCTCTCAACAGAAGAAGAAGAAGTAAACTATCAACCGAAGCTCTCCTCTGAAGGGGGGTACCGCTACACTCCAACGACGGGTAGGGAACAAGCTCGCGACTCCCTCGCCTCGGTCCGAAGGATCAGCAACAGGAGCACAGGAACAGAAGAAGAAGTCCCTGGGGAAAAAACACCACGACGGGTGTGAGAACTACTTCCCACAGTAGTTCTCATGGGTACCGTCAACAAGCCCAACGGTCTGCCCACCAAGTCTACTAGAGGCGAAAGATAACAGGCAAAGAAATCTGAAAGAAAAGCTGGAAACTACTCTACAGCTACCATGCCTCTAACCAGACACTCAAAAGTGGAACAGATGAAAGTAAAAGAGACCACTCGCACCCAAGGTGCTCAAACGACCAAACGAACTGACTACCTCAAAGGTCGTCAAGCCTGCGCCCGACGACTAGGAACGCTCCTGCCCACTACCACAATCACAATGAGGACGGGATTTACGTGGGCGTCCTGTCCTACTAACTCATCCCTCGCGCAAAACTGCCTCAACAGCCCATCGCTGCCTCAACTGCGGAAGACTGCCTCAACAGGCCAACCATCGTTTCCACAGCGGCATCTCAGGACGCGACTCCAACTGAGTAGAACGCGCGGCATAGAGTATCAAACATAGGCATATGCAGGCTAGTCAAAATCCACGCTCACTCTCAGAACGGTAGGGCTCAAGATCCCCAAATACCTCGCACAACAGTCGGAGCACTCTCGACGACTCAGCTGCTCGGCTAACTCGAAACACGAGACGCTAGCCTCACCAACGGCTCGCAGCACAAGGCTCACTGGCTGGAGATACTCCACAGCCAGAACACCCACAACTCAGGGTAACAAAACAGGTCGGACAACACTCAACGACCTGGGACCACCGTCAACCCAACGGTTCCCACAAGACGGACCGGAAGATCTCGACGGCCCGGGACTACCGTCTACTCACTCACGGCTCTCTCCCACGACTGTGCAACAGGGAAACAAGACTCTCGGGACTACCGTATACCCAAACGGCTCCCGGCACAGATAAGCAACCCGCTACACTACCAGACTCCACTCTGCTCCCAAGCACGAGTGCAAACGCATCCCACACTAAAAGAAAATCCCGACCTCTCGGCCCACTACCCGGGCGAGGATAACACTATGTCCAGGGATAGCAAAACAGTGTGGGTGTCTAAACATAATTAACCCTAGCCCAAGTGAGGGTTTTCTACTGGTCTGGTTACACATGCAACATATGACGGGGTGCTAGGTCAAGTTCCAAGATAGCTGTATCAACAGATAATAAAGGAATAACAATTCCTACAATCTAGCATACTACACAATGAAATAAACTATCGCATAATCCTACATCAGTAGAAATACTGTACAGTCCATAAAACTTGGAGATAAGGCCACCCACTCGATTTGCCACCAATTGCTCGTAGACACTTGCAATGGCCTCCACGCGATCCGCACGTAAAACGGGACACGCCGTCGGAGTCCGCACGCAAAACGGAGCACGCTGCCGGAGTCCGCACCAAAAACGGAGTCTGCACGCAAACGTGCACGGCGCCGGAATCCGCACGCAAAACGGTGCACGGTGCCAGAAACCGCACGCAAAACGGAGTCCGCACGCAAAACGGTGCACGTGCCGGAGTCCGCACGCAAAAACGAGTGCACGGGTGCCGGAGTCCGCACGCAAAACGGAGTCCGCACGCGAAACGTGCACGGCGCCGGAATCCGCACGCAAAAACGGTGCACGGTGCCGAAAACCGCACGCAAACGGAGTCCGCACGCAAAACGGTGCACGGTGCCGGAGTCCGCACGCAAAACGGTGCACGGTGCCGGACACAGAAAAGAGCAAGAGGGTTAATTACAGTCCAGAAGGTCGCCCCGAAAACTGTACAAAAATACAGTAAAACCAACACACGGGACCTACCCGTTAGCGCCGCGTCGCCGAACGCTCCGCCGGGCGACCTCGCACGCAAACCGAGGTCCACGACGCGCCGCCGCACCTCACGCAATCCCCCTCCCTCACCTCCCTCTCGCTCTCGGGGTGCAGAAGAAAGAAGAAAGGGAGAAAATGCGGTGCGTGGGAGGAAGAAGAAGAAGAAAAGGAGGGAGAGAGAAGGTAGTTCACGGGGCGGGTCCACAGGCTCGGTGCACGGCGGCCACCAATGGGAGCCCCCCAAGCCGGCCGGTCCACAACCGGGCGCGTGCGCCGGGTTCACGCACGGCGCCCGGGCGCCACGTGGCGCGCGGCAACGCGCCCGCCACACGGGCGCGTTGCACCGCACCACGCGCAGGCGCGGGACACGCGCCCGTTACACGGGCGCTGCGTTTTGCCCCCGCGCCGCGCGGGCGCCAACGGGGGGCCGCCACGTGGCGGCCCCTGCGCATTCCGCGCTGCGCGCCCGCGTGGCCCCTTCCGCGACCGTACGCCTGCCCGTGCCCTCGGGATCCGTGCCGCCAAAGCTGCTTCGGATCCACACGCCACCTCGAAAAAACGTGCCGCGATGCCTCGAAAAACGCGCACGTCTACCGGACCTCCAAATCCAACAAATAAATAGTCCATCCTTAGCGATTTCGCGCGCTGAATCCAAAAACGATGTCCATTTCTCCAAATTCTCACCCCGAAAATTTGCCGAATGCCCACTCGATCCGATTTTCGCGCCGGGTCCATTTTAAAGTCCGATTTGCCAAATTCCCAACTCTAAAAATTCCCGAAGGCGACCGGAGAGGTAAACTTTTATCCGGACTTCACCCGGAGTCTAATTTTGACATCTGAATCGCGCGAAATCACTTCTGACCACCCGACGGGTCCTCCAACTTCCCACGGGGTCTCAATTAAAGCCCGAAGTCCACCACTTGTGTCCAAATTGCGCGCAACCCACGCAGACCTCCAGTGATGCAAGCAAATCCCAAATTGCATCACAAATCCATTTCTGGGCCCCCAACACGCGCACCAACACCCCCAACGGCGACCGAAAGCTGCCCAACAACCAGCAACCCTGCGCGGGGGATTCCGGGACCTCACATCCTCCCCCACTAAAAGAAAGTTTCGTCCTCGAAACTAGATCAAGCCCATCAGGAGTCAAGAATACCACTGCTAGGTATCTAACAATACGCCTCCAGCTCCCCCGCTCGCTCCTCGTGATTACTCCGCAACAACAACAATAAGTACGGTATTACCCGATGTGCAATTCTCTCATCTCTCGAGCCAGAAATTGCAACGGGCGTCCCTCGTACTCCAATAATCACAGATCTCAAAGGGGCAAGTAATCACGGGCGAGGAAAAACACATCACTACTGAGCTGAGACGTGAAAAACCAATGGCTCCATTAAAAGGCTGGGGGAAAAACTGAAATAACCACAAGTGTAATACGCACCAAACCACAACATGGTGCCACCCTCAACAAGACGACCCGAAGCATACCCGCAGACTCGTCCAATAAGGAAGGGAAATCCAATAAGTTGGGGTCTTCACTCGGTCACTTCCCGATCCAAAACCACCCGAGTGGACTACTCAACTGCAGGCTACCCTTAAAAGGGATCCTCAAGAGACACAATCTCGTGCCACAGTTGGTCGCTCAACATGCTAACATGACCCCAACGGACCCACGGGTCGAAGTCGATCCCTCAACTCACAAAGAACACCCTGACGGGGACCAAACCGTCGGTGAACGGGACTGAAAACTGGCTCGCAAGGCGATCATAAAGCTGATGCCCAAAACTCGCGGTCAAAAGTCCGAATCATCCAAAAACTCTCACCGTTGTGTACCTACAACGTGGCATCACTGCCGTGCACCAACAGCGTGGCATCACTACCGTGCACCAACGGCGTGGCATCACCACCGTGTATCAACGGTGTGGCATCACCACCGTGTATCAACGGCGTGGCATCACCACCGTGTATCAACGGCGTGGCATCACCACCGTGTATCAACGGCGTGGCATCACCACCGTGTATCAACGGTGTGGCATCATCACCGTGTATCAACGGCGTGGCATCACCACCGTGTATCAACGGCGTGGCATCACCACCGTGTATCAACGGTGTGGCATCACCACCGTGTATCAACGGCGTGGCATCACCACCGTGTATCAACGGTGTGGCATCATCACCGTGTATCAACGGCGTGGCATCACCACCGTGTATCAACGGTGTGGTATCACCACCGTGTATCAACGGCGTGGCATCATCACCGTGTATCAACGGTGTGGTAACACCACCGTGTATCAACGGTGTGGTATCACTCAAGCATCAAGGCCTCAGATCCTCACAGTACTATAACCAACACTACTTCGAAGTTCCGGAGCTGAGGAAGGGCCAAAAGATCAACAGGCAAAAACCAGGGCCCCAACTGCACTGGGCAGGACCAAAAACACCCATCTATGTGCAACACGTGATCAGGTATCTGAACCTCACGAGCACAAGCTAAGGGTCCTATTTCTAGCCCATACATCAATGCAAATGCCCCACAGAAGAAAAGAATGCAATGCTCAGGTAACAAATAACGCTCGAGTGCGTGTAGGGGAGATAAGATTAATATCTGCCACCACGTGGCTAGCTGCCCCCGAATCCTCATCCTGTGCGACATAGACGCTCTCGCTCGGGGTGGTCGTCCGTCGGACTGCCGCGAAGAAGTGGCCTTAACTATCTGGCCAACCTGTCGAAACTCCGCCTGTCTGGAAGAGCGGAGGAGGAGGAGCCGAAGCTGCCAATGCGACTGATGACCCCGCTTTAGGACAAGACCATGATCTGTGCCCTGCCTGTGGTCACACTACGGCGCAGAATGCAGCCCACCGCCAAGGACACAGTCATCCCGCTGCTGCTGCTGATACATCGGCCGCGGAAAACCTCCTGGTCTCTGTCTCCTCTGAGACTCACGACCCTCAGACTGGGATCGTGGCGGCCCCGGGGTCTCGATCTTCTCGACTGTCCAAACTCAGGCGGCACTGGATGCCTCTCCCCGGAGCTGGTCCCTGGCGCTCCGTCTATCTCTGACATGATCACTGATCCTCGGTCAACCCGCTAAGCATGCTCAATAGCTGCATCTAACGTCGGCACTCGCCGAGAATACCCCAAGTGATAGATATTCCGATGCAGTCCTTTCTCAACTAGCTCAACCTCCTGGGCCTCATCCAGGCGACATGGGGTACACGGCTCGACAATCGCCAAACTCGCGAACAAATTCCAAAAGAGGTCGAATCCCCTGCTGCAGGAGTCTAAGATCCCCTTCCAGTTTCTGCTTACACTGGCAGGAAAGAAGGTCCTGAGCCGCAAAGCACGAAACTGGTTCCAAGTCAACAACCGAGCTCCTAGTAGTCCAACAGGACGAACTCGATGCCCCCAAATCTCGGCGTCCAGTCAGACCATCTCGGTCTCAGTAAAGCAATCACCTGGTAACTCGACCAGGGCTATGTACCCATCTGGTAGCTCGGCCAGTGGAAAGTATCCTGCTGGTAACTCGGCTAGGGCAAAATGTCCTCCTGGTAACTCGGCCAGTGATAATTATCCATCTGGTAACTCGGCAAGTGATAATTATCCATCTGGTAACTCGGCCAGTGATAATTATCCATCTGGTAACTCGGCCAGTGATAATTATCCATCTGGTAACTCGGCCAGTGATAATTATCCACCTGGTAGCTCGGCCAGTGATAATTATCCATCTGGTAACTCGGCCAGTGATAATTATCCTTCTGGTAACTCGGCCAGTGATAATTATCCATCTGGTAACTCGGCCAGTGATAATTATCCTTCTGGTAACTCGGCCAGTGATAATTATCCTTCTGGTAACTCGGCCAGTGATAATTATCCATTTGGTAACTCGGCCAGTGATAATTATCCATCTGGTAGCTCGGCCAGGGAAAACGCCCTCCTGGTAACTCAGCCAGGGAAAACGCCCTCCTGGTAACTCAGCCAGGGAATACGCCCTCCTGGTAACTCAGCCAGGGAAAACGCCCTCCTGGTAACTCAGCCAGGGAAAAATGCCCTCCTGGTAACTCAGCCAGGGAATACGCCCTCCTGGTAACTCAGCCAGGGAATACGCCCTCCTGGTAACTCAGCCAGGGAAAAATGCCCTCCTGGTAACTCAGCCAGGGAAAACGCCCTCCTGGTACTCAGCCAGGGCGGGGTGTGTCCTTTTCACAACACGACGTCTCAGGGGTATCGCAACCCACTGCACAACTACAAACGTCTGGACACAACAACCATACGACCCAATCCAGCGAAAGTCTAAGACATGTCATCCATTCCATAGCATTATGTTGTCTGCAACCAACATAATCGATTAGGAGAATAAACATGCCAAACACTCATCCCGTCTCTTGGGAGAGGTAAAACTCAATCAAGACTCTCGCTATAAGTCACGACTCTCATGTAGTCATCCTAATGTCCAACCACAAGCCTAGGGTTTCTAAGTCCACCACGACCTACAACCTAGGCTCTGATACCACTCTAATCTGTCACGCCCCGGGGTGGAAACTGCCACCCGGGCACGCCAACAGATCCGCCATCTGTACGGAAACTGCCGTACAGACGAAGCGTCTAACCTGCAGAAAGAACCAACTACAGTAAACAGATATCAGAGAGCTGAAAGTAGACTACTAAAACTGAAGTCCAAACACTGTACAACTGAAATAAATACAATATCCATCTCCCCGAATACTATCATATACAAAATCCTCTAATACAGAACTCAAAAGGGAGATATCTCCAAAAAGTACATCAGTGTACAACCCCTCGATACAAGAAAATATCCTCACCACATCAGTCTCTCAAACTGAAAAATAAAGTACAACACTATACCTCTCTACAAAGGTCTCTCAACAGAAGAAGAAGAAGTAAACTATCAACCGAAGCTCTCCTCTGAAGGGGGGTACCGCTACACTCCAACGACGGGTAGGGAACAAGCTCGCGACTCCCTCGCCTCGGTCCGAAGGATCAGCAACAGGAGCACAGGAACAGAAGAAGAAGTCCCTGGGGAAAAAAACACCACGACGGGTGTGAGAACTACTTCCCACAGTAGTTCTCAGTGGGTACCGTCAACAAGCCCAACGGTCTGCCCACCAAGTCTACTAGAGGCGAAAGATAACAGGCAAAGAAATCTGAAAGAAAAGCTGGAAACTACTCTACAGCTACCATGCCTCTAACCAGACACTCAAAAGTGGAACAGATGAAAGTAAAAGAGACCACTCGCACCCAAGGTGCTCAAACGACCCAAACGAACTGACTACCTCAAAGGTCCAGTCAAGCCTGCGCCCGACGACTAGGAACGCTCCTGCCCACTACCACACATCCACATGAGGACGGGATTTACGTGGGGCGTCCTGTCCTACTAACTCATCCCTCGCGCAAAACTGCCTCAACAGGCCCATCGCTGCCTCAACTGCGGAAGACTGCCTCAACAGGCCAACCATCGTATCCACAGCGGCATCTCAGGACGCGACTCCAACTGAGTAGAACGGCGCGGCATAGAGTATCAAACATAGGCATATGCAGGCTAGTCAAAATCCACGCTCACTCACAGAACGGTAGGGCTCAAGATCCCCAAATACCTCGCACAACAGTCGGAGCACTCTCGACGACTCAGCTGCTCGGCTAACTCGAAACACGAGACGCTAGCCTCACCAACGGCTCGCAGCACAAGGCTCACTGGCTGGAGATACTCCACAGCCAGGAACGACCCACAACACAGGGTAACAAAATAGGTCGGACAACACTCAACGACCTGGGACCACCGTCAACCCCAACGGTTCCCAACAAGACGGACCGGAAGATACTCGACGGCCCGGGACTACCGTCTACTCAACGGCTCTCTCCCACGACTGTGCAACAGGGAAACAAGACCTCTCGGGACTACCGTATACCCAAACGGCTCCCGGCACAGATAAGCAACCCGCTACAACTACCAGACTCCACTCTGCTCCCAAGCACGAGTGCAAACGCATCCCACACTAAAAGAAAATCCCGACCTCTCGGCCCACTACCCGGGCGAGGATAACACTATGTCCAGGGATAGCAAAACAGTGTGGGTGTCTAAACATAATTAACCCTAGCCCAAGTGAGGGTTTTCTACTGGTCTGGTTACACATGCAACATATGACGGGGGTGCTAGGTCAAGTTCCAAGATAGCTGTATCAACAGATAATAAAAGGAATAACAATTCCTACAATCTAGCATACTACACAATGAAATAAACTATCATGCATAATCCTACATCAGTAGAAATACTGTACAGTCCATAAAACTTGGAGATAAGGCCACCCACCTCGACTTGCCACCAATTGCTCGTAGACACTTGCAATTGGCCTCCACGCGATCCGCACGTAAAACGGGACACGCCGTCGGAGTCCGCACGCAAAACGGAGCACGCTGCCGGAGTCCGCACCAAAAACGGAGTCTGCACGCGAAACGGTGCACGGCGCCGGAATCCGCACGCAAAACGGTGCACGGTGCCAGAAACCGCACGCAAAACGGAGTCCGCACGCAAAACGGTGCACGGTGCCGGAGTTCGCACGCAAAACGGTGCACGGTGCCGGAGTCCGCACGCAAAACGGAGTCCGCACGCGAAACGGTGCACGGCGCCGGAATCCGCACGCAAAAACGGTGCACGGTGCCGAAAACCGCACGCAAAACGGAGTCCGCACGCAAAACGGTGCACGGTGCCGGAGTCCGCACGCAAAACGGTGCACGGTGCCGGACACAGAAAAGAGCAAGAGGGTTAATTACAGTCCAGAAGGTCGCCCCGAAAACTGTACAAAATACAGTAAAACCAACACACGGGACCTACCCGTTAGCGCCGCCGTCGCCGAAACGCTCCGCCGGGCGACCTCGCACGCAAAACGAGGTCCACGACGCGCCGCCGCACCTCACGCAATCCCCCTCCCTCACTCCCTCTCGCTCTCGGGTGCAGAAGAAAGAAGGAAAGGGAGAAAATGCGGTGCGGGGAGGAAGAAGAAGAAGAAAAGGAGGGAGAGAGAAGGTGGTTCACGGGGCGGGTCCACAGGCTCGGTGCACGGCGGCCACCAATGGGAGCCCCCCAACCGGCCGGTCCACAACCGGGCGCGTGCGCCGGGTTCACGCACGCGCCCGGGCGCCACGTGGCGCGCGGCAACGCGCCCGCCACACGGGCGCGTTGCACCGCACCACGCGCAGGCGCGGGACACGCGCCCGTTACACGGGCGCGCGTGCCCCCGCGCCCGCGCGGGCGCCAACGGGGGGCCGCCACGTGGCGGCCCCTGCGCATTCCGCGCTGCGCGCCCGCGTGGCCCCTGTCGCGACCGTACGCCTGCCGTGCCCTCGGGATCCGTGCCGCCAAAAGCTGCTTCGGGATCCACACGCCACCTCGAAAAACGTGCCGCGATGCCTCGAAAAACGCGCACGTCTACCGGACTCCAAATCCAACAAATAAATAGTCCATCCTTAGCGATTTCGCGCGCTGAATCCAAAAACGATGTCCATTTCTCCAAATTCTCACCCGAAAATTTGCCGAATGCCCACTCGATCCGATTTTCGCGCCGGGTCCATTTTTAAAGTCCGATTTGCCAAATTCCAACTCTAAAAATTCCCGAAGGCGACCGGAGAGGTAAACTTTTATCCGGACTTCACCCGGAGTCTAATTTTGACATCTGAATCGCGCGAAATCACTTCTGACCACCCGACGGGTCCTCCAACTTCCCACGGGGTCTCAATTAAAGCCCGAAGTCCACCACTTGTGTCCAAATTGCGCGCAACCCACGCAGACCTCCAGTGATGCAAGCAAATCCCAAATTGCATCACAAATCCATTTCTGGGCCCCCAACACGCGCACCAACACCCCCAACGGCGACCGAAAGCTGCCCAACAACCAGCAACCCTGCGCGGGGGATTCCGGGACCTCACATCGGGGGACGAGACGCATAGGATATGTGAGACTGGGAGTGGATTGCGCCAGGACACCTTTTGTCACGCCCCGGGGTCGAAACTGCGACCCGGGCTCACTAACAGATCCGCCATCTGTACGGAAACTGCCGTACAGACGAAGCGTCTAACCTGCAGAAAGAATCAACTACAGAGATACAGATATCAGAGCTGAAAGTAAACTGGTAAGAACTGGAAACCAAACACTGTACAACTGAAGATCATACAATATCCATCTCCCAAATACGATCGTATACCAAGTCCTCTGATACAAAACTCAAAAGGGAGATATCTCCAATAAAGTACATCAGTGTACAAGCTCTCACTACAAAAATAACCTCACTACATCAGTCTCTCAAACTGTAAAATAAAGTACAACTCTATACCTCACAACAAAGGTCTCTCAACAGAGGGAAAAGAAGTAAGCTAATCTACTGAAGCTCTCCTCTGAAGGGGTGCCGCTACGCTCCAATGACGGGTAGGGAACTAGCTCGCGACTCCCTCGCCTCGGTCAGAAGGATCAGCAACTGGAGCAACAGGAACAGGAGAAGAAGTTCCTGGGGAAAAAGACACCACGACGGGTGTGAGAACTACTTCCCACAGTAGTTCTCAGTGGGTGCCGTCAACAAGCCCAACGGTCTGCCCACCAAGTCTACTAGAGGCCAAAAATAACAATGCAATGTAAACTAAACAAGAAAAGCTGGAGCTACTCTACAGCTACCATGCCTCTATCTAGATACTCCAAAAAGTGGAACAGATGAAAGCAAATGAGACCACTCGCACCCAAGGTGCTCAATCGACCCAAACGAACTGACTACCTCAAAGGTCCAGTCAAGCCTGCGCCCGTCGACTAGGAACGCTCCTGCCCACTACCACACATCCACATGAGGACGGGATTTACGTGGGGCGTCCTGTCCTACTAACTCATCCCTCGCGCAAAACTGCCTCAACAGGCCCATCGTTGCCTCAACTGCGGAAAACTGCCTCAACAGGCCAACCATCGTATCCACAGCGGCATCTCAGGACGCGACTCCAACTGAGTAGAACGGCACGGCATAGAGTATCGAACATTGGCATATGCAGGCTAGTCAAAATCCACGCTCACTCAGAATGGTAGGACTCAAGATCCCCAAATACCTCGCACAACAGTCGGAGAACTCTCGACGACACAGCTGCTCGGCTAACTCGAAACACGAGATACTAGCCTCGCCAACGGCTCGCAGCACAAGGCTCACTGGCTGGAGATACTCCACAGCCAGAAACGACCCACAACTCAGGGTAACAAAACAGGTCGGACAACACTCAACGACCTGGGACCACCGTCAACCCCAACGGTTCCCAACAGGGCGGACCGGAAGATACTCGACGGCCCGGGACTGCCGTCTGCGCAACGGCTCCCTCTACGACGGCACAACAGGGAAACAAGACCTCCCGGGACTACCGTTTACCCAAACGGCTCCCGGCACAGATAAGCAACCCAGCTACAACTACCAGACTCCACTCTGCTCCCAAGCAAGAGTGCAAAAGCATCCCACACTAAAAGCAAGTCCCGACCTCTCGGCCCACTACCCGGGCGAGAAAACACTATGTCCAGGGATGAAGGAACAGTGTGGATGTCTAAGCATAAATAACCCTAGCCCAAGTGAGGGTTTTCTACTAGTCTGGTTACACATACAACATATGACGGGGGTGCTAGGTCAAGTTCCAAGATAACCACATTAACCGATAATAAAGGGATAGCCATTCCAACAATCTAGCATGCTACATAAGGAAATAAACTATCATGCATAGTCCTACATTAATAGAATTAATGTACATTCCATAAAACTTGGAGATAAGGCCACCCACCTCGATTTGCCACCAATTGCTCGTAGACACTTGCAATTGGCCTCCACGCGATCCGCAGGCAAAACGGGGCACGCCGTCGGAGTCCGCACGCAAAACGGAGCACGCCGCCGGAGTCCGCACGCAAAACGGAGCACGCTATCGGAGTCCGCACCAAAAACGGAGTCCGCACGCAAAACGGTGCACGGTGCCAGGATCCGCACGCCAAACGGAGTCCGCACGCAAAACGGTGCACAGTGCCGGAGTCCGCACGCAAAACGGTGCACAGTGCCGGAGTCCGCACGCAAAACGGTGCACAGTGCCGGAGTCCGCACGCAAAACGGTGCACAATGCCAGGATCCGCACGCCAAACGGAGTCCGCACGCAAAACGGTGCACGGTGCCGGAGTCCGCACGCAAAACGGTCCACGGTGCCGGAGTCCGCACGCAAAACGGTGCACGGTGCCGGACACAGAAAGGAGCAAGAGGGTCAGCTACAGTCTAAAAGATCGCCCCAAAACTGTACAAAAATACAGTAAAACCAACACACGGGACCTACCCGATTGCGCCGCCGTCGCCGCGGCACCCCCATCGGAAGCCTCGCGCGCTCCACGAGGCCCACAATGCCACGCCGCAACACTCCCCGACCTTCTCCCTCACTCTCCCTCACTCTCGGATGAAGAAAGAAACAAAGAAGGAGAAGAAGTCGCTTGCGGGGAGGAAGAAGAAGAAGAAAAAGAGGAAAAGGGGAGGGGCGGTCCACGGTGCACGGTGCGCCGTGCACCGGCCGGTGCACCACACCCACCCGGGTGCACCCGGCCCACGCAAGAGGAAGCGCGGCCACGTGGCCGCGTCCCTGCGCGCCACGCGGCCGCGCAGTTCACGCGCCACACGGGCGCGTGACACCGGCCGCCCACAGGCGCGGGACACGCGCCCGTGACACGGGCGTGCGCCCCAGCGCCCGCGCGGGCGCCAACTGGGGTCCGCCACGTGGCGGCCCCCACGTGGCCCGCGCGCGGGTGCCCTGTGCACCTGACGCGCGCAGAGGCGCCTGTCGCGTCAGCCGCGCCTCGCCTGACGCGCCGCAGCCTCCTCGGGATCCGTGCCACGCGTGTCTCGATTCGCGTGCCGCTTTGCCTCGAAAAGCGCGCACGCCTACCGGACTCCAAATCCAACAAATAAATAGTCCATCCTTAGCGATTTCGCGCGCTGAGTCCAGAAATGATGTCCGATTCTCCAAATTCTCATCCGAAAATTGCGGAGTGCCCCCGGATAGCCCACTCGATCTGATTTCCGCGCCGGGTCCATTTTTAAAGTCCGATTTGCCCAATTCCAACTCTAAAAATTCCCGAAGGCGACCGGAGAGGTAAACTTTTATCCGGACTTCACCCGGAGTCTAATTTTGACATCTGAATCGCGCGAAATCACTTCTAAACACCCGACGGGTCCTCCAACTTCCCACGGGGTTTCCAATGATGCAAGCAAATCCCAAATTGCATCACAAATCCATTTCTGGGCCCCCAACACGCGCACCAACACCCCCAACGGCGACCGAAAGCTGCCCAACAACCGGCAACCCTACGCGGGGGATTCCGGGACCTCACATCCTCCCCCACTAAAGGAAAGTTTCGTCCTCGAAACTAGATCAAGCCCATCAGGAGTCAAGAATACCACGGCTAGGTATCTAACAATACGCCTCCAGCTCCCCTCACTCGCTCCTCGTGATTACTCCGCGACAACAACAACAAGTACGGTATGACCCGATGCGCAATTCTCTCATCTATCGAGCCAGAAATTGCAACGGGCGTCCCTCGTACTCCAATAATCACAGATCTCAAAGGAGCAAGTAAATCACGGGCGAGGAAAAAAAAAAACACATCACTACTGAGCTGAGACGTGAAAAACCAAGGGCTCCATTAAAAGGCTGGGGGAAAACTGAAATAACCACAAGTGTAATACGCACCAAACCACATCATGGTGCCACCCTCAACAAGACGACCCGAAGCATACCTGCAGACACGCCCAATAAGGAAGGGAAATCCAATAAGTTGGGGTCTTCACTCGGTTACCTCCCAATCCGAAACCACTCGAGTGGACAACACAACTGCAGGCTACCCTTAAAAGGGATCCACAAGAGACACAATCTTGTGCCACAGTTGGTCGCTCAAAATGCTATCATAACCCCAACGGGCCCACGGGTCGAAGTCGATCCCTCAACTAAAAGAACACCCTGACGGGAACCAAACCGTCGGTGAACGGGACTGGAAACTGGCTCACAAGGCGATCATAAAGCTGATGCCCAAACTCGCAGTCCAAGTCCAAAACATCCACAAAACTCTCACCGTTGTATACCTACAACGTGGCATCACTGCCGTGCACCAACGGCGTGGCATCACCACCGTGTATCAACGGTGTGGCGTCATCACCGTGTATCAACGGTGTGGCATCACTGCCGTGTATCAACGGTGTGGCATCATCACCGTGTATCAACGGTGTGGCATCACTGCCGTGTATCAACGGTGTGGCATCATCACCGTGTATCAACGGTGTGGCATCACTGCCGTGCACCAACGGCGTGGCATCACCACCGTGTATCAACGGTGTGGCATCACTGCCGTGTATCAACGGTGTGGCATCATCACCGTGTATCAACGGTGTGGCATCACTGCCGTGCACCAACGGCGTGGCATCACCACCGTGTATCAACGGTGTGGCATCACTGCCGTGTATCAACGGTGTGGCATCATCACCGTGTATCAACGGTGTGGCATCACTGCCGTGCACCAACGGCGTGGCATCACCACCGTGTATCAACGGTGTGGCATCACCACCGTGTATCAACGGTGTGGCATCACCACCGTGTATCAACGGTGTGGCATCCTCAAGCATCAAGGCCTCAGATCCTCACTGTACTATACCCAACACTACCTCGAAATCCCGGAGCTGAGAAAGAGCCAAAAGGTCAATAGGCAAAAACCCAGGGCCCTAACTGCACTGGGCAGGACCAACAACACTCATCTATGTGCAACACGTGATCAGGTATCTGAACCTCACGAGCACAAGCTAAGGGTCCTATCTCTAGCCCATACAACAAAGCAAATGCCCTACAGAAGAAAAGAATGCGATGCTCCGGTAACAAATAACGCTCAAGTGCGTGAAGGGGAGATAAGATTAGTATCTGCCACCACGTGGCTAGCTGCCCCCGAGTCCACATCCTGTGCGACATGGACGCTCTCGCTCGGGGGTGGTCATTCGTCGGACAGTCGCGAAAAAGTGGCCCTAACTATCTGGCCATAACCTGTCGAAGGTCCGCCTGTCTGGAAGAGCGGAGGAGGAGGAGCCGAAGCTGCCAACGCGACTGTTGACCCCGCTTTAGGACAAGACCATGATCTGTGTACTGCCTGTGGTCACACTGCGGCGCAAAAATGCGGCCCACCACCAAGGGCACAGTCATCCCGCTGCGGAGAACCTCCTGGTCTCTGTCTCCCCTGAGACTCACGACCCTCAGACTGGGATCGTGGCGGCCTCGTGGCTCGATCTACTCGACTGTCCAAACTCAGTCGGCACTGGATGCCTCTCCCCGGAGCTGGTCCCTGGCGCTCCGTCTATCTCTGACATGATCACTGATCCTCGGTCAACCCGCTAAGCATGCCCAATCGCTGCATCTAACGTTGGCACCCGCCGAGAATACACCAAGTGATAGATATTCCACTGCAGTCCTTTCTCAACTAGCTCAACATCCTGGATCTCATCCAGAAGACATGGGGTACACCACTCAACAATCGCAAAACTCGTGAACATACTCCAGAAGAGGTCGACTCCCCCGCTGCAGGAGTCTAAGATCCCCTTCCAGTTTCTGCTTACACTGTCAGGAAAATTGGCCCTGAGTAGCAAAGTACGAAACTGGTTCCAAGTCAACAACCGAGCTCCTGGTAGTCCGACAGGACGAACTCGACGCCACCAAATCTCGGCGTCCTGTCAGATCATCTCAATCTCACTAAAATAACCACCTGGTAACTCGGCCGGAGGTGAAAATCGCCTCAACAGGCCAAACCTTCGCCACTCACTGGGCGGCATCGCCACTCACTGGGCGGCATCGCCCCTCACTGGGTGGCATCGCCTCTCACTGGGCGGCATCGCCCCTGGTAGCTCGGCCAGTGGAAGGTATCCTCCTGGTAATTCGGCCAGGGAAAAATGTCCTCCTGGTAACTCGGCCAGGGCATGTGCCCACCTGGTAACCCGACCAGGGGCAATGCACCCATCTGGTTGCTCGGCCAGTGATAATTATCCATCTGGTAACTCGGCCAGCGATAATTATCCATCTGGTAACTCGGCCAGTGATAATTATCCATCTGGTAACTCGGCCAGTGATAATTATCCATCTGGTAACTCGGCCAGTGATAATTATCCATCTGGTAACTCGGCCAGCGATAATTATCTATCTGGTAACTCGGCCAGTGATAATTATCCATCTGGTAACTCGGCCAGCGATAATTATCCATCTGGTAACTCGGCCAGCGATAATTATCCATCTGGTAACTCGGCCAGCGATAATTATCCATCTGGTAACTCGGCCAGTGATAACGCCCTCCTGGTGACTCAGCCAGGGAAAAATGCCCTCCTGGTAACTCAGCCAGGGAAAATGCCCTCCTGGTAACTCAGCCAGGGAAAACGCTCTCCTGGTGACTCAGCCAGGGAAAACGCCCTCCTGGTGACTCAGCCAGGGCGGGGCGTGTCCTTTTCACAACACGATATCGCAGGGGTATCGCAACCCACTGCAAAACAACAAATGTCAGGACACAACAACCACACGACCCAATACAGCGAAAGTCTAAGACATGTCATCCATTCCATAGCATTATGTTGTCGCAGCCAACATAATCGCTTAGGAAAGTAAACATGGCAAACACTCATCCCATCACTTGGGAGAGGTAAAAACTCAATCAAGACTCTCGCTAAAAGTCACGACTCTCACGTAGTCATCCTAATGTCCAACCGCAAGCCTAGGGTTTCTAAGTCCATCACGACCTACAACCTAGGCTCTGATACCACTCTAATCTGTCACGCCCCGGGGTCGAAACTGCGACCCGGGCTCACTAACAGATCCGCCATCTGTACGGAAACTGCCGTACAGACGAAGCGTCTAACCTGCAGAAAGAATCAACTACAGAGATACAGATATGTAATAGCCGCGGGTTTTCGAACCGCTTTTAGGCAAAGGGGTCCGGGGGTTTGATTTTCTTTTGTCATTCTGGGCAGGCCGTCGGGGGCTCGCGGGCATTTTTTTTGAGAATAAAGCTCGCGAAGCGGAGGCCGGCGGCGCGATCGGATCGGATTTCCGACCCCGGAAGCTCCCGGAATAAATTTTCGAAGTTGCTGCGGTTCGGGTGTCCGGCACGTCCCTTTTGAGGTAAACCAGACCCGGATTTAACGATTTTTTTTTGATTCAAGCTAGTTAATTCTTTCGCACCGGCTCAGTCTAATTTTCTGTAAATTTTCGGGATCCGACATAAATTAATTTAATTTATTTCGTTCTATCTATCCGGGTTAATTTGGGGCTAGGTTAGCATTTGGAGTTGGACGCGGATTGGGCTCGATCGTACCAAAACAGCTAATTAATTGGGGGTTTGAGAGGTGAGGGTTGGGAACCCCTTCTCAGTCTGCTACCCCTTTGGCACGCACGACCCGAGCGAAGACGGTCGAGGAGAGGGGAGAACGCCGCATCCCCACCACCACCACACCGGACCTACGAGAACGGACGATCCCCTCTTCCCAAACCTTCGTCGTCCTCATCAAGGTGAGACGGGAATTTAGTTTCTTTTTCCTCGTGTTGAGTTCTTGATCATCTTGACCGGAAGGGGTGAGGCACAGGCGGCGGATTTCCCGGAATCCGCCGCACGTGCGAAGAAACCCCCCCCCATCCGGCGCCCTCATGCGACCCGCACGGGCCAGGCGGCGCCCAGCCCCCCCCCGCGTGCGGGATGACCCGCACGGGGCCGGGCGCACGCCCAGCCGCGTGCGGGATGACCCGCACGGGGCCGGGCGGCGCCCAGCCCCCGCGTGCGGGATGGCCCGCACGGGGCCGGGCGCACGCCCAGCCGCGTGCGGGGTGACCCGCACGGGCTGGGCGACGCCCAGACCCGCGTGCGGGGTGACCCGCACGGGGCCGGGCGGCACGCCCAGCCCGCGTGCGGGGTAGGCCGCAGGGCTGGGCGGCGCCCAGCCCCGCGTGCGGGGTGACCCGCACGGGGCCGGACGCGCGCTCAACCCCACGTGTGGGGTTGCCCGTACGGAGCTGAGCACGCGCACGGCCCGCGTGCGGACGGGGAGCCGCGAACCCGACGAGCGGTTCGCCCGCCTCTCGTCTTCATCCGCGTCTGAGCGTCGCTTTTCTCCTCGCGGCAGGTGTGCGAAGGAGCCGAGCGGGAGTACCAGGACGCGAGGGAGCGGAGCGTTGACGCCTACTAGCGACAGGTGGGTTGAGTGTGATATTTGGCATCGAACCACATTGATTGTTTTAATTTAAATATTATATGTTACCGTTCACTTCAGTAATCATTATTCTAGATGCTACGGATTATTGCTACACATCGATAGTTACGTGGTCTCGTGTTTTGATGCTTCTGCTACCGTCTTTCCTTCGACTATGCTAATAGTAGGGCAACATGAGTTTACACGCCTCTACCTTATTCTGATTCATGCATCATGGTTACTGCTTTACTATTTCATATACATTGCGATTACTGCATTACTATTGCTCATATATTGTGGTTACTGTGCTCGAGGCTGCAACACGTGCACCCGCGGTTTGGCCACCGTGAGGGGTGCACTTTTCCGGAAAAGAGGTCGTAGGACCCGTGTATACCCACGAGGTGACGTAGTGGGGCCCCTTATTAGCTGTGGGGTTGAGGCGCCGAGGTGCGAGCGGAGCGACCCGCCGGTTTAGTTGTCCGGCGCGGTCGCGGTGCTGCAGGTACGGTATGGGCCGTCGGTAGTGGACCGACGCGGCAGAGTATTACAGGATGCAGATATACAGGTTACCATTTTTCCCCCCCCCCAAAAGGGTGGTTGCTCCGGTTGTCGCCACGGTTTGTTTTTATTATTCCCCCTGCACGGCATTTATTAGTCACTGACTTCCCACTTCGTGACAGGGCCCAGGCGAGGGGAGAGGTAGGTGGCGGTGAGGACGGGGCGGACACAGCGGGACCGTTGGAGACCCTGAACTTTATACTTTCCTTTTCTTTTCAGCTTTTCATTTATATTGTGGGCATGTGTGAGGTTCCCGATACCCTTGTGGGGTCGACGTAGATGTCGGTATTTGATTATCTGTTTATGCACTACCTTTCCCTTTATTTCCTACTGGCCATTTGAAAAGCGAAACAAAAACAAAGAAAAGATTGCGAAAACCGTTTTCAAAGTCTAAGTGTCGTGTGGGCACTGATTTCAAAACCTTGTGGATTTATGGATTGCGAAATGAGCTTTCAAAACTTGGGTGTCGTGTGGGCACCGTTTTCAAAACCCTGGGGTTTATGCTGATTTCGAAACTCGTTTTCAAAACTTAAGTGCCGGGTGGGCACTCTTTAAAAACCGTGGATTTATCCTTTCAAGTTGAAGTGGCCATGCGCTTAAATATTTAGAATACTGGTTGTATGTAATTGAATGTTGTGATTGAATGGTTATGATTGCTTGGGAGATGTATTCAACCACACGCCGTGCACGTACAGGGGAGACTCTGTCCGTTTGCAGAGAGATCCTGTATGTGCGGCGGGTCTGGGCACGCACCGGGGAAGAAAGAGACCTTTCAAAAAAAAAAAAAAAATGCCGTTTCCGCTAAAACAAACCCCCGGGGCGTGACAGATTAAGATGGTATCAGAGACTTCATTCAATCACAACAGCTAGTGCCGACATCCGTGGGAATGCCTCACATACCTACGAATAAATGAAATGGGTGGGGCATAGGATTTTAGAACGTGAGTGAACGGGGGGCGGGAGTTTGAATCTTTCCTCGCATAAAAGGGTACACTGGTTGTAGTTACTGTCTAATTTTGACCTTCTTGTGAGTGACAGATATGGCCCGTACAAGGTCATCGGCGGGGGACGCCGAGGCGGATGCGACAACGTCGACGGCCGCGGAGAACCAACTCCTGCGGCAACAATTGCGGGAAATGGCGGGGCAATTGGCTACCCTCACCGATCACGTACGCCAGATGACGCAGCAGCAGGCCGCACCTGTGACGGCCGCCCCGGTCCCTCCGCCGGGGCCGACAGCACCGGCCGCGGCACCGCCGACAGCACCACCACCAGCGGCGACTACGGGGCCGGCGCCAGGGACAACTAGCCGGGTTATTCTGGAGGAAACGGTGGTCACGCCTACCCCTATCGCGGCTGCCGCCGCCACGAGTGGAGGGGGGGTTGTGATGACCGAACGGGATCGAGTGCGGGCCAACTTGAAGGACTTTAAGAAGCACGACCCGCCCACGTTCGAAGGGGACACGACAGATCCGTGGGTCGTGGAGAACTGGGTGGGGTCAATGGAGAAACTCTTTGAAGACTTACTTCTGGAGGATCACGAGCGGGTTCCCCTAGCCGTCCATTGCTTGGAAGGGAATGCCCGCTTGTGGTGGAAGACGATACGCCCCGATCCTGCTAAGGGTACCGCTCTTCCGTCCTGGACAACTTTCAAGAAGGAGCTGTTCGAGGCCTTCTTCACCAGCAGCGTCAAGAAAAAGTTGGAGGATGACCTAAACCACATTCAACAAGGGGACCGGACGGTCATGGAATATCAACGGGAATTCGTCCGACTAGTAAATTGCGTCCCGTTCGTCGCACGGGACGAGGCTCACAAGGCACAACTCTTCGTCGATGGCCTGCGAAGCGACATCTTCGAGGTGGTGAACGCGGCTGGCCTGCATACCTTTCAGGGAGTGGTCGACAAGGCCACCACGGTGGAGCGGGGTTTCGCTGTGACCCGTGCCAGAAGGGAGAACGCGGCGCGGCTAAGGGATCAGAAGCGACACCAGCAAGGCTGGGGGGAGGGTTCTTCCAGCGGGAGCCGACCCCCCAAAAGATGGAGACCGCCGACAGGACCCCGGGGCGCGCCAACAGGAGGGCCGAGGCCGTGGAATAGGCCTTGTGTCATATGCGGGGGAGGACACCTGACGGGAGAGTGCCCCCAAAGAGACGACCATTGTTTCAGGTGCGGCAAACGGGGGCACTTCCGCCGCAACTGCCCCTTAGGCGGGGGATCGGCGCCCATGGGAGCACCTACGCCCAGGCCACAGCACTCAGGGCGGGGAAAAGCTCCTATGGCGTCGGCTTCCAGACCCCCCGCACCACGGCGTGAGGAGGACCGGCAACCACAACCAGGCGGGAGGGTTTTCTCAATGACCCGCCAAGGGACTGATCCACCGGAGGACGCTCTTGCAGGTACTACTTCCGTTTTGAATTCCCGTGCTAGAACTCTTTTCGATACCGGAGCAACGCACTCGTTCATTTCTCGTGATTTCGTTTTCATGCATAACCTCGAGGAGACACCCCTCCAAGCCTCCTTGACGGTGCAAACGGCAGGAGGGACTCTGGAGGCGACCAGTTTTGTGGCCGCCTGCCCGATTATGTTGGGACGGTTGGTCTGCCCTTGGGACTTGGCGGTGATCCCTTTGAAGGAGTACGACGTGGTGTTGGGCATGGACTGGCTCACAAGGTACCAGGCACTCATTGATTGCGACAAGCGACAACTGCGGCTGCAAGAACCGGGCTTCCCCGAACATGTGTACATAATGGGCAAGAGCATCTCCTTCCTGGCGGTTATTTCAGCGGCACGGGCCAGAAGACTGGTTGAGGGGGGGTGCGTGGCCTATCTAGCATCGGTGGATTTGGCTACTCGACCCTCGACGACACTTGCAGATATCCCAGTGGTGAGGGACTATCCTGACGTTTTCCCCGCGGAGTTGCCGGGGATGCCTCCGGAGAGGGAGGTGGAGTTCCCTATTGAGCTGCTGCCAGGCACGCAGCCTATTACGAAGGCCCCTTACCGAATGGCCTTCGCGGAGCTGAAGGAGCTTAAGGCACAACTGGAAGATCTCTTGGACAAAGGGTTCATCCGACCGAGTGTGTCACCCTGGGGCGCACCGGTACTCTTTGTACGGAAGAAAGATGGAAGCCTGCGGCTCTGCATTGACTACAGAGGGATAAACAAAGTCACGGTGAAGAATAAGTACCCCCTACCCAGAATCGACGACCTCTTCGAGCAGTTACGGGGAGCGACGGTCTTCTCCAAAATTGACCTACAGTCGGGCTATCATCAACTCCGAGTTCGAAATGAAGATATCCCCAAGACCGCCTTCCGGACTCGATACGGCCACTACGAGTTCACGGTGATGCCTTTCGGGCTTACGAACGCCCCCGCTGTTTTCATGGACATGATGAACCGGATCTTCAGACCCTTCTTGGATCGGTTCGTGGTAGTCTTCATCGACGACATCCTGATTTACTCCACTACCGACGAGGAGCACGAGGACCATCTACGGACGATCCTGCAAACCCTCAGAGAGCAGAAGCTGTTCGCTAAACTCAAGAAGTGTGAATTCTGGCTGCGGGAAGTTGGCTTCCTAGGGCATGTGATCTCGGCACAGGGGATCGCTGTGGACCCCAAAAAGGTAGAAGCAGTGGTAGACTGGCGGCCGCCGACGTCGGTGACAGAAGTACGAAGTTTTCTAGGGCTGGCAGGATACTACCGGCGTTTCGTTGAGGGTTTCGCAAAGATCGCTACCCCTTTAAACCGATTGACCAGAAAAGGCGAGAAGTTCATATGGACGGCCAAGTGCCAGGAGAGTTTTGAGGAACTCAAGAAGAGATTAACTAAGGCACCAATACTGGTGCTGCCGACGCCCGGAGAGGATTATGAAGTGTACTGCGACGCGTCAAGGATCGGTCTTGGAGGTGTTCTGATGCAACAGGGGAAGGTGATCGCCTACGCGTCCAGGCAGCTGAAGGACTACGAAAGGAACTACCCGATACACGACTTGGAATTGGCCGCCGTGGTCTTCGTTTTGAAACTGTGGAGGCATTACCTCTTCGGAGTCCACTGCAACGTTTTCTCAGATCATCAAAGTCTTAAGTACATCTTTACCCAAAAGAGTTAAACTTGCGGCAGAGACGGTGGCTCGAGTTGCTGAAGGATTACGACTTGACGATCCAATATCACCCCGGGAAGGCAAATGTGGTGGCAGACGCACTGAGCAGAAAAGGGCATCGGGACGGGGCGTCGGAGAGCGCGCTGACAAAGCAGGACCACCTGATCGCGGAGTTCGCGCGAAGCAGTTGGAGGTGGTGCCTGCGGGCACAGTTCTGCAACTCCTAGCCTTGGTGGTCAAGCCGACGCTATTCGAGAAGATCCAGGAGGGACAGCAGACCGATCTGCACCTACAGCGCTTACGAGACAAGATTCCCCAGGGTCAAGAGATGACTTTGCGGTGAAAGACGACGGCACCCTATGTTTCCCGCGGGCGGGTCTGTGTGCCGGATTCACCAGAGTTGAAGAATGAAATCTTAGCGGAGGCACATCGAGCCCCTTATGCGGCACACCCGGGGGGCACGAAGATGTACAGGGATCTCAAACAGACGTTCTGGTGGCCTAAGTTAAAAGAAGACGTGACGCGATACGTAGCCCACTGCCTAGTATGTCAACAGATAAAGGCCGAACACCAGCGACCAGCAGGGAAGCTACAGCCCTTACCGGTACCAGAGTGGAAATGGGACCAGATCACCATGGATTTTGTCACTGGATTCCCACGTTCACAACAGGGCCACGACGCGATCTGGGTTGTAGTTGACCGGTTAACCAAGTCAGCACACTTCCTACCAATTCACACCACTTGGACCCGCGAACGGCTAGCTCAAGTCTACATCAGCGAGATCGTGAGACTACATGGGGTACCGGCATCGATCACCTCGGACAGAGACACGCGCTTTGTCTCGAAGTTTTGGCAAAGTCTCCAGCAGGCCATGGGGACCAGATTACATTTCAGCACCGCCTTCCACCCTCAGACGGACGGACAGTCAGAGCGCACGATACAAACCCTAGAAGACCTGCTTCGCGCCTGTGTGCTTGATTGGGGAATCGGTTGGTCACGCTACCTACCTCTCGTGGAATTTGCCTACAACAACAGCTACCAGGCCAGCATTCAGATGGCGCCCTACGAAGCACTGTATGGAAGGCGCTGCCGATCCCCGATCTGCTGGGACGACTTGGGAGAGCGGAAACTTTTGGGACCCGACTTAGTGGAAGAAACTGAAGAGAAAGTGCGCCTTATCAGACAGCGCTTGCTGACCGCCCAGAGTCGACAGAAGAGTTACGCAGACCAGAGGCGCCGGGACTTGGAGTTTCAAGTGGGGGAACATGTGTTTTTGCGGGTCTCGCCATCCAGAGGAATCAGGCGTTTCGGGCTAAGGGGCAAGCTGAGCCCACGGTTTGTGGGGCCATTTGAGATTCTAGAGCGTATCGGCCCAGTAGCTTACCGCCTCGCCCTACCACCAAACCTCGACCGAGTCCACGATGTGTTCCACGTATCAATGCTTCGGAAATATCTCCCCGACCCATCACATGTCCTGGACACCTCTGCACTCGAACTTAAGGAGGACCTGAGCTTCGAAGAAACCCCAGTGAAGATCCTGGCGAAGGGAAACAAAATCACTACGAAATCGGGCTATCCCCTACGTGAAAGTACATTGGAGCAACCATGAAGAGCGAGAAGCCACTTGGGAACTGGAATCCAAGATGAGGGAGTGCTACCCGCACCTTTTCACTCCTATCCGGGTTTGAGTTTCGAGGACGAAACTCGTTGTTAGAGGTGAGTGGTGTAATAGCCGCGGGTTTTCGAACCGCTTTTAGGCAAAGGGGTCCGGGGGTTTGATTTTCTTTTGTCATTCTGGGCAGGCCGTCGGGGGCTCGCGGGCATTTTTTTTGAGAATAAAGCTCGCGAAGCGGAGGCCGGCGGCGCGATCGGATCGGATTTCTGACCCCGGAAGCTCCCGGAATAAATTTTCGAAGTTGCTGCGGTTCGGGTGTCCGGCACGTCCCTTTTGAGGTAAACCAACCCGGATTTAACGATTTTTTTTTGATTCAAGCTAGTTAATTCTTTCGCACCGGCTCAGTCTAATTTTCTGTAAATTTTCGGGATCCGACATAAATTAATTTAATTTATTTCGTTCTATCTATCCGGGTTAATTTGGGGCTAGGTTAGCATTTGGAGTTGGACGCGGGTTGGGCTCGATCGTACCAAAACAGCTAATTAATTGGGGGTTTGAGAGGTGAGGGTTGGGAACCCTTCTCAGTCTGCTACCCCTTTGGCACGCACGACCCGAGCGAAGACGTCGAGGAGAGGGGAGAACGCCGCATCCCCACCACCACCACACCGGACCTACGAGAACGGACGATCCCCTCTTCCCAAACCTTCGTCGTCCTCATCAAGGTGAGACGGGAATTTAGTTTCTTTTTCCTCGTGTTGAGTTCTTGATCATCTTGACCGGAAGGGGTGAGCACAGGCGGCGGATTTCCCGGAATCCGCCGCACGTGCGAAGAAACCCCCCCCCCCCATCCGGCGCCCTCATGCGACCCGCACGGGCCAGGCGGCGCCCAGCCCCCCCCCCGTGCGGGATGACCCGCACGGGGCCCGGGCGCACGCCCAGCCGCGTGCGTGATGACCCGCACGTGGCCGGGCGGCGCCCAGCCCCCGCGTGCGGATGGCCCGCACGGGGCCGGGCGCACGCCCAGCCGCGTGCGGGGTGACCCGCACGGGGCTGGCGACGCCCAGACCCGCTTGCGGGGTGACCCGCACGGGGCCGGGCGGCACGCCCAGCCCGCGTGCGGGGTAGGCCGCAGGGCTGGCGGCGCCCAGCCCCGCGTGCGGGGTGACCCGCACGGGGCCGGACGCGCGCTCCAACCCCACGTGTGGGTTGCCCGTACGGAGCTGAGCACAGCGCACGCCCGCGTGCGGACGGGGAGCCGCGAACCCGACGAGCGGTTCGCCCGCCTCTCGTCTTCATCCGCGTCTGAGCGTCGCTTTTTCTCCTCGAGGCAGGTGTGGCGAAGGAGGCCGAGCGGGAGTACCAGGACGCGAGGAGGCGGAGCGTTGACGCCTACTAGCGACAGGTGGGGTTGAGTGTGATATTTGGCATCGACCACATTGATTGTTTTAATTTAAATATTGATATGTTACCGTTCACTTCAGTAATCATTATTCTAGATGCTACGGATTATTGCTACACATCGATAGTTACGTGGTCTCGTGTTTGATGCTTCAGCTACCGTCTTTCCTTCGACTATGCTAATAGTAGGGCAACATGAGTTTACACGCCTCTACCTTCATTCTGATTCATGCATCATGGTTACTGCTTGTAACTATTTTCATAGACATTGCGATTACTGCATTACTATTGCTCATATATTGTGGTTCTGTGCTCGAGGCTGCAACACGTGCACCCGCGGTTTGGCCACCGTGAGGGGTGCACTTTCCGGAAAAGAGGTCGTAGACCCGTGTATACCCACGAGGTGACGTAGTGGGGCCCCTTATTAGCTGTGGGGTTGAGGCGCCGAGGGTGCGAGCGGAGCGACCCGCCGGTTTAGTTGTCCGGCGCGGTCGCGGGCTGCAGGTACGGTATGGGCCCGTCGGTAGTGGGACCGACGCGGCAGATTATTACAGGATGCAGATATACAGGTTACCATTTCCCCCCCCCCCCCCCCAAAAGGGTGGTTGCTCCGGTTGTCGCCACGGTTTGTTTTTATTATTCCCCCTGCAACGGCATTTATTAGTCACTGACTTCCCACTTCGTGACAGGGCCCAGGCGAGGGGAGAGGTAGGTGGCGGTGAGGACGGGGCGGACACAGCGGGACCGTTGGAGACCCTGAACTTTATACTTTCCTTTTCTTTTCAGCTTTTCATTTATATTGTGGGCATGTGTGAGGTTCCCGATACCCTTGTGGGGTCGACGTAGATGTCGGTATTTGATTATCCTGTTTATGCACTACCTTTCCCTTTATTTCCTACTGGCCATTTGAAAAGCGAAACAAAAACAAAGAAAAGATTGCGAAAACCGTTTTCAAAGTCTAAGTGTCGTGTGGGCACTGATTTCAAAACCTTGTGGGATTTATGGATTGCGAAATGAGCTTTCAAAACTTGGGTGTCGTGTGGGCACCGTTTTCAAAACCCTGGGGTTTATGCTGATTTCGAACTCGTTTTCAAAACTTAAGTGCCGGGTGGGCACTCTTTAAAAACCGTGGATTTATCCTTT